>VWZG01013026.1:1762954-1794132 GCA_013396735.1 Grallaria varia | reverse complement strand
GGGGGGGGAGGGTGAAAAAGAAGCATTCCGTGTGAATCCAGCATCCTCCCGAGCCCGTTCCTAACTCAATTTATAGCACATACTTTACATCTTAAACAAAAGGAGTCTGATGCTACGGCGATGCCGCCTCTCGCCGCAGTTGCTGCCTCAGTTGCAGAACGCCCCAGCCCCGCCGCTCGGACCGAGCGCTCCCTCGGGCGCTGGCGCCCCTTACCTGCCTCGGCGCAGGGCTTCCTTCCCTTGGCGGCAGCGGGAAGCATCCTCCAGCCTTCCCAATCCTTAGCTCCGGCCTCGAATCGCGCACCGAAGTCCCTTTTTTTTTTTCCTCCTCCCCCCCTCCCCCTTCTGCGAGAAAACGCTTATTGAAAGTGATTAGTTTTCTGTTGTCCCTTTCAAGTCCCTCCTGCGGGAAAGGGTTGCGGAGCGATGTGACGCCACCTTTTAATCTTTTGCGAGAGCGAAAAGGCAGGAAAGGAGCGCTCGATCCAAGTGAGCTTCACACATGACTAAAACTCGGCGGAGAGGCGGCGAGCTCTGGCTGAAGCACCGCTAGGCGTGAGTGTAAGAACAGAGGAGAGGGGAGAGTCAATGAAATGTGACAACGTATGTGCATCAAAGACGGCGGGGAGGGAGAGAACAATGAGAGGGGGATCGCGACAGCGACGGGGGGAACGAGGAAGAATGAGGATGGGAGGCAGAATAGCAGGAAGGAAAGAGGAGAGTTTCGGAGCGAAGAATTCGCAGAATAAAGCCAAAGTGTCTGGCAGCTTCTGTTTTTATCTCAGTGAGCATGACATACTGCCTCTCTCATTTAGCAACGCAGTCTTGTCTCTTCCAGGTTTGAAAACTGAGATAATCACAGTGTGCGCCTGTTCGTGCCTGACTGGCAGACTGGGGTGCAGCGTACCTGAGATGTCCCCCAACCATCTTCCACAGATGCCTTTATGAGCAATTAAGTTCATATGTTCATTAGGAAAGACAACTCCTCCCATCCCCAAAACACAGGAGCTGCTAAATTCTACATCAATACACAATATAGTTTGACTGGCAGATGGAATTCCACTTATAAGCACTAACAAACTGCCACTGATAAACAAATGACTGAACAAATGTGTAATGTTGATAACTGAGTTTTCATAGCAACAAAGTATATTAGCATTGATAAATCTGCTTTTAGAAAAAGGTATTTCAGACACTCCTATTTACCTTGTAATTTTTAGATGAAGCTGCACTAAGCAGTAGAAAAAAAAAATGACCAGAAACTAACATTTTAAAAGGCATCCATAAGAAATACCTGCAGATGTAAAAAATTTTTAAAAGGAATTACTAGCAAAAAGCCTAAATTTAGAATTTTAAATTATGTATTCCTACTAATTTAGAAAATGCCTAAGTCCGCACACAAGTAGGGTTCCTTTTCACACAAGATGGGGGTGGGATGTGTGTGTGGATGGTTGGGTTTTTTGGTTGGCCGATTTTTTTTCCGACCACAGATATCACACGTAACATCAGGACAGCTCCTGTAATTCACTTTTTTATACCTTTTACTTTTCCATGGTAAAGGCAGATAGGCTTTTTGCCATCTGTCAGTCAGTCAGCCGGCCCAAGGCACACATGGTACTTGTCTGCAGAACCAACACCAACCCATAATCAGACCTGGCTGTTACCTGGAGATGGAAACAAACCTGGAAAAGAACCTGTATTTTCTTTGCAGCACCCTATTTGGGCCTCCCCTTGGATCCTGCCACCCCAGTTCAGGGAAAAGGAAGGTCTATGTCAGTGACTGGAAATGCTGCAAGTCTGGACCAAGACCTGAACTGCCCAGCACGCTGCTGTGTCAGCTTGTGCAAGTGACACAGTGCTTCTCCTTCAGGCATCTGTGTCTTCAGCTTGCAAAGTAGCTTAAAAAAAAAAAATATGTTTTAACAGATCTACAGAACTCAGTATCCTCTTTTGTAAGGCTTTTACAATTCTAAAGATGAGTTTGCAAATGATTATCAGAGAACCAGTGGTGAATTTCAACACTGAGTACTTGATATACCATTATTGCACCAAAAAAACTTGAATAAACTGATTTTTTTTTTCATGAATGCTGGCCTCCAGAATCTCGCCAGAAACCACTTGGACAGATGGACTCCAGTTTTCGTATTTGTATATCAAAACTTCCAAAACAAATCTATAAGCTTGCTAATTGTCCCATATCTCACACCTATTGATACATTTGTGATGTTTCCTCTCTTATTTTTTGTCTCCTGGGGACTGGCAATACACTGACATAAATACACACCCGTTAAAAATCAGATTCTCACTAACCTGGTGCAATCTTCAACATGCGAGCTTAGCGTCAAACTTACCATAAGGAGAAAAATATTACCAAGAATGCTGGGCTTTTAATCCTCTCTCTCTACAGCATTAGTCTGACCTACTACTAGAGCAGTTTGTGTGATGGATCAAGAACTTCTTGTTCTGCTGGTGTGAGGAATCTAATGGGTTCCTTACACTGTTTTAAAGGACTCCTGCCTTATGGAAATAAACACCATCACAAAATTGGGGGGGACACAGAGAGTAAGATGAGAGAGAGCCAGAGATCCATGTGTTCAGTTAATGCAAATTTTTCTGGAGTATTATTAGTAAATACTCTAAAAGAAGCACCTATCTACCTTTAGAAAGAAAACAAGGAAAAAAGTTCCAAGTTCCTCCAAGAAGCCCCCCTGTGTGTGCATAGGCATGTGAACACTTAAAATTAATAACAGGAACAATTAGGGGAGAGATCTTCCCTCTTTCCTATTCACTTTGTATTTTCTCACCCTTTTTTGGTAAATTGCTTTTCCTCATGGAAGTCATGAGAAGAAGTCTCCACATCTCTTAATGTACTAGATTATATCCATGACAACAACTTCCAAAAAATACAAACACATATACAGACTTCTAAAAGTATTCATTCCTTCTCACAGGCCTATCTGCAAATTCACAATATAATCAAGCCCCTGCATTTGCATCCATGATCAACAAAACACTTGGAAACATGCATGCAGTTTGTTTTCATGAAAGATGTAAGATTGTGTGGCTAAAACTAAGCACAAGCATATACACCAAATAAATTGTTTTCTACAAGAACTGACCTTGTGTTTGAACTAAAAATGTTTGGACACTGAACTGCTTGACTCCTTACAGCTCCAGTGAGCAAAGCAAGTTATTCTCCTATGGAAGCAAGTTATTCTATAAATCAGCCACATTTCCATAGGACAGGCAAGGCTTTGACAAACACAAATGTGAAAACTGTATTTTACAGCAGTTAAATGTGCTTCCACTTAAGCCTCTTCAAGCGGTACACCAGCAGCGTACCAGCACACCAGAGAACATCACAAAATAACTACACAGAAATGTACTAGTAATGCCATTTTGTGCACAGACATAACTGATCTCCAGCCCTTACCCCCCCCCCCCCCCCAACTTTCACCATAACAGAGAAAATAACTAAATCAGAGCTCTCCCTCAAACTTACCTGAGGAAGCCAAGACAAGTCTGAATTTAATCACAGAAAGCCTCTTAATCCCTTACTCGTCTACTCTGCTAGAAACGTGGCTCGCTCTTCTCTTTGCTTTAGGTGTAGCAAGTCATTAGCCTGCATGCTAACACATACCTTCTGACTTAAACTGCTTTGGTACGCCACAAGTTTCAAGAACATTCAACACATGGCATTGTTTCAATGATGCTGAATCCCCAGGATCCCCTCCCAAAAAAATCCTGTGTTATGGAGAACATGGAGTATTGTGACAGCAAATTATGGGGAAATAAAGTGACAAATGGCTACAAAAGTAGACTTTGGAGCTAAATTAAAGCCTCTGGCTATGCAAAAGAGCTCATGACCATTTCCCCTTAGCAATGTCCTTCCATATTTTACATCTAGCAAAAACTTTCCCTGCCAATTATCTCCTTGGGTGACACAAACACAGAACTAATTTTTCCAGCCTTTTGGTTTTGTTTCCTCTGTTTCAGACCTGAAGAAAGACTCTATCCGAAAGTATCTTTTTTTTTTTCCAGTTACATCCATGGATTTAATAAAACATACCACATTTTCCCCCCCACAAACCCTGTTTCAGCAATACCTCTGGACCTCTTACACCACAACCACTATAAAGTTGAACAGCACAGTGAGACCCTTTGTCCCTCCCCAGCATCCCTTCCCTAGACTGTGACCTGTTCAGTGCTCAGAGGACATACAAGAGCAGCACAATGGCTAGAACTGATGCAGAGCACACAGGAAACCCCCTTTGTGTCTTGTACTGTCTATACTTCACTTCCCAGCATCCAATTTACAACAGAAATGCAATTGATGTGGTAACAGAAGTGTCAGGATCAGACATAATTTTACTGGTGAGAGGCACATGATAAAGACCTTGCACAAGCATAAGAGACACACAACAGCCTGGCAGGGTGAAGAAAAACTATGATGCTGTTGTTGGTATGAATTATAAAACCACTTAAATGATGCTTTTTGAGCATAACTGAATCCATGTGATAGCATCATTATAAATTAAAACTGTTTATGACCTCCATTTGGTCCAAACACCACAACTTTACTCACTATATGCATGGCTGAACAAATTGATCTATGGCTGCCTGTGTTACACCATAGAAGGGACAGCCAAGTGTTCTGCAAAGGGAACAAAAAGAAAATACCAGCAGAAGCAGCTTGTAATG
Source organism: Grallaria varia (assembly GCA_013396735.1). Classification (NCBI taxonomy): domain Eukaryota; kingdom Metazoa; phylum Chordata; class Aves; order Passeriformes; family Formicariidae; genus Grallaria; species Grallaria varia. Next base: position 1,789,431 of record VWZG01013026.1, on the reverse strand, counting down.
AGTCATGCAGATTCCTTAATAGTTACTAAAAATAACCTTTGATTCTTATTGTCAACTCAGTAAGTGAGAGTAACTAATACCTAAGTTGTTATTGTGTTTACATAGTTAATTTGTAGTTTTTTCTATTTCACAAAAATATGAGTTAATATATTTTGAAACCAATCATTTCATGACTGAATGGAAATCAGTACTTTTGTAAATTTTGCTAAAGTGCTAAAATAGGAGATAATCAGTATGTTCTCGGTTATTTGGAAACACTAATTTCCAAGGACATGTAATTCCACCCCACCCTTGTATTTACTTGTAAAACCATAGAGGGATACACATTAAATTGACGCTTCAAAATCCAGACTTCTGTGGCACCAACTTATTGTCTGCCTGGTGCATTTCTGTTTAGAATTTCTACTCCCATTACAGTCGCAAATCCTAAGGCCTTTTAAGACTGTCAAACAATTCCTATAGTATCTCCCACAAAAGATTTACATTTTTTTAAAACCAGCAGCAAACTGATTACCTTCAGGGGTGCCTGCCATGATTTCTGCCCCCACCCTGCCCAGGCACCTTCTGATTGCCAAGACAATGGCTGGCTTCCAGGAGAGCACCCACCCCGTGCAACTCCTAAAGGATTTTCTCCACAACTAGATAATTTAAGTTCTCTACATGAAGTACAAATCTACACTGAGACAACAGAGTACACTGCTTTACCCAGTGTACAATTTATTTTAGAGTACAGGGCAACACACTCAGAGACTGAACAAAGCCTAGTTTTACTGCCCAGTCCTCGGAATTAATATGCAACATTCATGCCTTAAGTACACCCTTGAGCATTCAGTACTTCTTTGAGCCACAGCTTTGAAGATGTGTTGGTTTCCTATGCACTGACTTGACCTATATTCAGGCTGACTTCTATTGTGAGATTATTTCTGCCATGAATTCAATTCCAGGTTCTATATACACTGCTTTGCTACACCTGTGATACAGAGGGCAAAAAGCAGAAGGGTGGTAACAAATTCAAAGGCCAATGCTGGCATTCCCTAATAACCAGGGTCATCAAAAAACCTTTTTTTGTGGGCTGATCTTGACACAAGCATATTTCCTTGGTAATGTGGCAGCACAGACCCAAATCTATAAATCTCTTTGAATTTTTTGTTTTTGTCAGGGTCCAAAGACCTGCTGCCCCTCTGGAGCTGAGTTTGATCTGTGTCATGAGCCAAGGATGCCTAAAACTGCAAGAGATGACCAAAAATTTAAGGGGGTAGGGGAGTGGAATTAATAACTTTTTATTTTAAGAGTGAAGTACAGAAAAATGGTGCTCCGTCTCTAATACAGGGCACAGTAGAAGTGAAAACCAGGAACAAAGGTCTTAATTTTTTAACACTTGCTCTTGTTTACTCATTTCCCCATCCACACTTTTTGCACCAGAATTCCACTTTTAATATGTACATCACATATTTTCATATTTGAAGCACAAAAGTCTTACCCTACTAGTAACACTTAAATTCATGTGACAGTTCAAACTGTTTCATGTTAATGACCAAGAGGATCAGTATACCATAATAGAACACCTAAAATTCCATTTTTCTCATGAAACAAAATTGTCAAGCCCTCTAAGTTGACTGGGCCAGCTGAAAGACTGCTAGAGAACCTGGAGGGCTTCCATTTGTGCACATGTAGAACAGTCACCTTTGCACCAACAGCTACCACAGCCCTGCTGATGGGAGGAGCACTGGAGATGCTATACCAGCAATGCCATGAAAACCACATATAAAACATAAAAACAACTACACAGTGCCTACATGCTGCCTGAATAGGGGCAGAGTCTTACTCATTGCATGAGTCAAGAGTTTCTTTCGTTAAACAGTTTTATGCTGCATCTACACCATGACTCAAGCAAATTAATTGATAAGGAAAAGGTAGGGAGCTTCAAGAAAGTCTGGTTTACTCCCTGTCTGTTGTGGTGCAGAATACAGAGCAAAATTCCACACAGAAGGGTTCACATGGCATATAAAAAGCACCCTTAAACCCCTTTTCTTGGCATTCCCTTATCTCCCATCAAACACAGGATACTGGTTTTGATGAACCAGTGGTATGAGCCAAAACACTTCTTCCTCCCTTTACCCCTGTCACATCACTAAGGGAACACACAGCGAAGCAAAAGGGGAAAAAAAAAGAGAATATGTGAAGTACTGATGAAAATGTTGAGAACAGCAAAAGCTTGACAGGTTTGACTCTTGAGAACTTTAAGACATAGGATTTCAAGTAAATTCTTAAAAAGCAACAGAAAAGTTCAAAAAAAGCATATGCATGTTAAAAATGCTATAAAAAGCAAATATGACATTACATTAGAGATGATTAAAACTTAAAAATATTTAAATGCACATTTTAGGTTTGGTTTTACGACAATTGTTTCACAGCTCTGAAACACAACCAAGTCACATTATAAATAGCAAGATGTGGCTTTTTACGTATATCCATTCTCTTAAAAATAGTCATAGTAAGTAATTTGCTGTATTTAAAAATAATCACAATTTAATAATAACATTCAATTTTGTTCCCCTGGATTTTTATTTTTTTTTCTTTAGAACATACAGATTTTGATTCCATGGAAACTCTGCTAAGACTGTGCCATTTCTTCCACTCAGCTGACTAAGAGCACTGGCGAGCTATTTGGTTGTTATTTGAAATGTTCTTAAACTTCATGAAGCCAGAGTCATTAAAGCAAAAGTTTTCCTGTAAGCAGTTTTTGACCAAGTGAAAAAATAGCTAACAAAAACCAGAAGAATTTAGTATTTTTTTTACTATTTTTCAGCCAACCAGTTTCTAACAGCTATTGTAATTTTCAACATTCTCCCTCCTGTAACAATCACAGATACAACTCAAAACTTTACTCATCAGCCAATGCTCTTTTACAATTACCTGATCCTAACTTATGAAATCTGAGATAAAACAATTTCAGATACTGAATTCCTAAAAAGCCCTCCCGAATTCGCCAGGAATAGATACAAACTGCACTATACAACATGACAGTCACCACATAGACTTCCTGGAACACTCATCTTACACCAAAAGCACAATATTTAAGAGGTGTAATCTTTGGGGGAAAAAAAACCCCAAAACAAAAACCCCACAAATCAGAGAAACAGTATTAGAGTGCTCAAATTGTTTAATAACCCTAATTTGCTCTTTCCTTGAGTCTACTGTTCTGGTATTTTTTTAAAGACTTCCTAAAATCCCCTTCTCCCTGTGAGGCAGTACCCCCTGTCTATGAATGGAGTATAGAGTAATGGTTTGTAAAGGTTCTTCGAAAATTACTCTTGACAACATCAGGGAGGGCATCAATACATTAAAAAACCAACCAGACCTTCCCCCACCCCCCTTCTTTTCTATTTAAACTGTACTTATTGAACACTATGGACAAACATTTGGATCTCTGATGAAATTTTATAAAACCTTATTCATTATAGATTTTCTGCTGATTACGGTTTCAAAGCAACTATAATAATGTAAAGCAATGCCACACCGCTGTTTTGACTGTTTTCTTTTAGCATAAAGGATATGAGTGCAGTCATGCAATGCATAAATCATAAAGTATATTATAAACATTCTGTTGCCCTTATCACTATTGTAGCACCTAGTTTTTGTCTCACCTTTAACAGATTCCCTGTTAACCAAATTCACAAGCTATTAATTGGCATCAACCGATACAGGTTCATGACAAAGAAACAAAATGTGTGAAGAAACATGCAGTACTGTGAATTTCCTTTTCAAAATGCTTCTCAGCTTGATAAGAATTAGCCAAACCCATTCTACTACCATAAGTAAGGTCTGATCTAAAGCTTAAGTAGTTCCAACACGTTTTCTGGTAATCCCCAGAATGGAAATATTTCTTTATGCTTATCAACAAGTCCTTTAAGAGCAACGAAAGGACATGAGTGAAATACTTTCAACACCTGCCAACGCTTAAAGTTCACAAAACAAACATTTACCATAAAGATACCAGAAAGAAAGTGTTAGTCCAGGATAAACTGCCCAACGCTAAAGATACAGATGCATTTCTCTTACTTACAGTAGTGAAGTGGAAAAACCACAGAAAACCAGCACCCAGCTTTGCCTTTCTGGAGCTCCAGACCACCCTCATGTAGCTGTGATGGCGACCCACAGGACTTCAGGCTCCTCAGACCAGCTCTTTTGAGGCCCAGGCTGCAGGGATGGAGATTGGGCAAGTGGCCACACCTGTCAGCTGTGCTGCCTCAGCTGTCCCCAATGAAGGCAATCACCACTCAGGACCACAGGGACACCTGGGCAGGCACACCTGGGCAGGGACAAACGCCCACCAGGTGCCACCCATCAGGGGTTTGCCTCCCTGTGGACCCTGCCCGGCTGCCACAGCCCTGGCACATCTACTACTTGTGGAACTGCTTATTTATTATATACATTCTTACCTAAAGGTCTCCAAGCAGCTTATGGAATTAGGCAAGCACACAAGTGCTCTGCTGTGTCTTACGAAGTGTTCTCAGATGTACCAGAGTGACAAGGACCACCAGAATGGCTGAGGCTGACAGACCAGAGCTGTACCAGTCACTAACTGGTACATGTACAACAAGTTTAGTTGTCATACCCAATGTTTACTAGAACAGCAAGGAGGGAGAATGCCAGTGCTTGAGTTAGCCAGCGACAAACACAGTGCTTTCCCCCCACGCCATTAAAGCTGAGTTTAACACAGCCGCTGTCTCCCGGAGGCTGGGGGGCTGCGGGTCCCACGCTGGGCACTTCCATTTCTAACACGGCGCTCACTGGATGCTGAGGATCTTTCCAGATCCAGGCTCTGCACCCAAAGGTGCTCAGGCCGGAGGAAACCAAAGCTGGCTCCCTCACCACCTGGGCCCAGCTGCCCTGGGAGAAACAGGCGGATAAGACAGAAATCCTGAGTTTTGCTTTGATTTAGGGTGTTTTGGGTTCTTTTTCATAGAATCACAGAACAGTTTGAGTTGGAAGGTACCTTAAAGATTATCTAGTTCCAGCATCCCTGCACACCTTCCACTTGGGCAGGTTTCTGTTGTTTCTTTGAGGGTTTTGGGGGGTTTTTGGTTGGTTTGGGGTGCTTTTGGTTGTTTGTTTTGGCGTGGGCTTTTTTTTTTTTATTTTTTTTCCTTTGGGGGGGGGGTTACATTTTTGACGGGGGTTTTTCCTTTTCCCTGGGACCCGGCCCCAGGAGCTGCCCGAGCAGCCCGGCTCCCAAATCCATCTCCCACCCGAGCCGCGGGCCGGAAGGGAGCCGCTCCCGTTGCCGGCGCTCCATCACCCTCCCAAACAGCGGGAGGAGCCGCAGCATGGACCTGCGGGCAGGGCAGGGCAGGGCAGGGCAGGGCAGGGCAGGAGCCCCTGTGGCCCCTCCATCCCGCTCGTGGGCCGGCGCGGCGGCGGGAGATGCGCGGGAGCCCGCGGTACCCACGCACGGCCCGTCCGGAGCAGGCGCGCCTGGAGCGCTCGGGGGACGCGCCTCGCACAGCGCCTGGGAGGGAAGGGAGCGAGGGGGTTTGCCTTGGAACGGCAGGCAATGAACATCATCCCCGGCCAGGGGGTGGGACGGAGCCCAGGAACTGCTCGGGCGACCGCCCGGCGCCCGCCCCGGCCCCAGGTGAGCCCCCCGGTGATCCCTTCGGTGGGATGCGGGACCCGAGGGACGGCGGGGGAGCAGCAGCCGAGGGAAGGTCAGAGGAGCGAGGGGCACGGTGTGCCACAGAGCAGAGCTGCCAGAGCACCGGCAAGCGCAGAGCAGGGCAGAGCTCGTTCGGGTACCAGTTGCGGCCGAGATGTGCCGCGAATGCCGGAGCAGCCCGGCCGGGCGCACCGAGCGAGCAGAGATGCCAAAGGGCCAGCGCTAATGGCAGTCCTGTCTCGCCACAGTCATCAGCGTGACAAGGCTGATGCTGTAGGTGCCTGAAGAAACAGATCTTTTGTCCGGCTATAGACTGTGGGCTTAGCTCGTGCATAAAAACCAAAATTAGCACAACCGATAGCTGCTAGTAACGTGAACAATTAACGTGTATAGTTTTCACTTTAGATTAACAATTTTAAACGCAGGATTACAGTGAATTCTTAACTGTGCTGCCGCTGAATGGAAAAAAAAAATTGCTTTTTACGTGAGTCTGATCCAAATGCATTAAATGAAGTTGTAATGAAATAAAACCTTATTAAAATTTAGTTGCCCCATTAGCCACTCGATTACAATTCAGCAAGGCCAAAAAAACATTAAAAAACACACAAAAAAAGAGTAGGAAATTGAACAACAGAGGGAGACAGGGCCATGCAGAATCAGTACAAATTCCAAAGAACAATATGCAAACAGCTTTCGCTCTGGCTACAAAGGCCTCACTCAATATGTGACTGATTCAGTCTTTAAGCAAATCACTTGCTTGGAATCTCATCTCAGCCAATTTCTCTATGGCCTCAAAGTACATTGAACTCACCTCCTCAGTTGTATCTTTCCTACTTTGGCACGTGAATACCCCAGAATCCAAAGATGCCCTCCCTGCCCATGGTACCTGATGTGCCCCCCAAAAAGGGCCATAAAGGGCGGGAGTGTGCTCTGTGCCAGTGCAAACAGACCTCCCCATTGCAGCGCCCACATCTTACTAGGAAAGGATCATTGTTCCAGGTACTAAAATTAACAAAAAAACCCGAACCACAAGCAACCAACCCTTCTTGGGAAAGGCAGAGATGAGAGCCCCAAGTGACCCTCCACCTCTCAGTCTGCCTGCACAGGTGACAGATGCTGCCTCCTCCCATCCCCACACTCACCCAGGGGAAGGGAGGTTGCATCTATTTCGGTTATTAAGTGGATAATGACTCCATATGCTGTCCTGCAGCCAAGCAACAAATAAAAATCATAATGCACAGGCCAAATAACTTCCTTGGAATCTAGACACATTACTGTGCATAATTCCCTTCTTAATGGTTATAAACAGACCAGAGCAATATACGAAAATAACATTCTACACAGAAGCATGATTATAATCAACTATATATGACATTTCTGTGCCATTTGGGTTAACTTTCAATAACATTCTAAGAGAGCTTGTAATTTTTCAGGTAATATCTTGCTTCAGTAATTTTATTTCAAAGTAGAAAACAACACCTAAGGTTACAACTACTAATAGAGTTATAGAAGACATCCCAAATCAAAAAAAATATGGTTTTTAATTTGCAGTAGAGACCCCCCAAAATGTCACAGGATTAGTACTGACAACTTATTTCTTCTGTGCTGACTAGAAAAATAGAATGTAAACAGTAATATTTTTATTGTTCAGACAAGTGACACTGAACTCCTGGGAGTCAGTGTGTTAAAGCATGCAAAACCCATGACTGAAACAGAGCCTTGGAGATCAAATCACATCTCAGTTTGAGTTTCACTGCTGGATCTTGGGAAAGACAATTATCTTTGATGTGGTCAATTTTTTTCTGTTCATATAATGGTGGTAATGATACCTCATAGGACCCATTTAAGGGTTTAATAACTAATGTTTACACAAAATTTTCAAGTTGCTAATTATGATTATTTAGCTAAGTGTTAGCCTAATACATATTTAAGAAAAGAATATTAATGTATTCCCAAAGATGATTATGATCATAATTATTATCAATGCCACTGGATGAGCGCAGTTGTTCCGTACATCCAAGGAATGATATCTGTATGATGTTCTGGGCACCTGACAGGGAAGGCATGGCACGTATAGAAAGCCATAACATATAGAAACTATCCTAGAAAAGGAAATACTGGAAGGAAAATATGCTGGCAAGCACAGTTCTGAAATGCCTTTAAAAAGCCTGATTTATGGGCAGGGCAGAGGTGGTGAGGTTAAGGAGGAAGCAGCGGGAGCCCAGCACAGACAGTTGAGAAGTGGCCACAGCAGGCCTGGGATGGAGGGAGAAGTAGCAGGAGTTGTGGAGAGAACAGGAGGACACCAAGAGATCTGGGGAAAGAAGTGTCACTGCCAATTTTCTCAGTTTCACCCAGAAAATACTGGCAACAACTGCACCTGGTGCAGTCCTCCTCAAAATAGAGCAAGTTTTATTCCAGCAATATGAATACATTAGGGAAGCGAATAATTGAGAAGACTTTAGAAGGCTTCAGGAAAAGAAGAATCTTGTAAACAAGACTGAGCAACAAGTCTTTGAAAGAATCCTTTTGTTCCCAGCACAATGCTCCCAAAATCTGCTTCTTCAGAACAGCATTCACTTAAGAAAAAATAGAAAAAGGAAGAGAGAGAGAAAGGGAAAGCCAAGAAGCCATTTTAAGGCAAAAGCCCTTCAAAATAATTTTCCTCAGATTTTTTGTACCTATGCCTGAAGGCACGTTGCCCACACCCTGTAACGCTGGAGGTTCTTGGGCTTTGCTCTTTGCATGGCTTTTACCCAAACTGGGGTACAGTTTCTAACGGGGCCAGCACAAATTTGTAGTCAGCAAAAAAACCCCCTCCATTGACTGACCTGAGTAAAGGACAAGAAATCACATACAGTTTGTCCTGGTGCTCATGGGCAGCCAGCTGGTGAAAATATACGTACACTTCTTTGGTGCAGTGTGCTACTCTGAGCACAGGCAATTCCAGCCGCAGGGAATGGTCAGGGCTCTGCTGCTGGTGGGGGGGACACGGTCTCAGTCTCAGCCTGGGCAAAACCCCCACATTTCCCCGAGGAGTTCTCAGAAAAGCCCCCTCTCTGCCTTTGGGCAGGAGGACCTTCTGCAGAGGTGGGAGGGACGTGCAGAGGAACTACAGAGGAGGACAAGAGAAAAAGGGGATGACAGCAGGAGGACCATGGCAAGCTGGAGCCTTGGGGTGCCCCTTCAGGCATAGGGGACTGACTGGCATCGTGGGATATTGGGATCAGCTTTCCATTGATTAGCTCACGGACGTTCCAGGTCAGAAGGAAGCTTCCACATGCGAAGGATTTCCCGAACAAACAAAGGGACTGCTATTTGCATATCAAACAGAAGCACAGGTTTCATTGTATTAAGTACAATACTTAATACAGCCATACTAATACAGTGTAGGGAAAAAAAACCCTGTTAATATCTACACTTGCTCCTACAGTGGACTTTCAGTGGAGCCCTGAGGCTGCAGTGATTATTGTCGCCTTTACTAAAGGTTATTGCCAATCTGCCTCTGCCCAAAGCTCCTGCTACAGCCTGTCACAGTCTGCCACACCCAAGCATATCAACACCTTAAGCTTGTCATATATTCAAAGTATGTTGTGATTCCTGAAGAATAGACACAATAACAACCATAAAGAGGAAGAAGGAAATTCTGGCTTCTGTAATGAAGACCACCGGCTTTAGAAATCAAACATCAACAGTGATACATTTTAACTCTGTCTCTGAGAAAATCTGCTTCTGTCAGTCACTCCTTCCTAGAGTGTTTCCTTGAAATACTCAGTTAGCTGGGTACACACAAACTTGTGTGAGTCGTAAAGGCCTGAAATGCCTAAAATTTCACAAACAAAAATATTTTCATAACGCCCCTGCAAGTTCCACTGCAGTACTGCAGTCCACAGGTCTAGCAATGTACACGAGTCCACAACGTCATGTTTTAAGGTGTTAATTTTTCTTTCTCTGATACTAGCAGAATTTATCTCACAGTAATCAAGTCTTTACTGGAATAAACTTGTTTCTAAACTCTCCCCAAGTCCCTAAAACAGTTTCTGCAGCCTGTATAGCATGTTTGTCACAGCAAAAATAAAACAAGTAGCTTTAAACCAACTCCCAGCCCCCAATAATTCTAATTAACATGTATGTATTTTGGCTGCAGTCAGTAGTAAGAAATACACCTTAAGGTAAAGCACCCTACAATGAAACATATTCATGGAATTCAACATATTAAATTTAAATGAATGGTTTCCACAGTCTGTGTTCTCCATGTTCAAATTCTGTCCCTCTGAAAACACCACACTGACACAGAAGCCATCAGAATTCCTTCTGGGGGAATTGAGAGTTTTCTGTTAATAACTAATGAAATACAGTGACTTATTGCAATGTTTTTATACAATGCTCCTCCTGCCTTGAACCTAAATCCAAAGCACACCATGAATGAGCGACGCCAGCTGCCCCTGAAGGGCTGTAGTGATGTGGGGGACATATTTGTCCCCAGAGATGAAGTACATCACATGCTCAGAACTTCCAATCTCACCCGCCTGCAGAGCTGTGAGTATTCCCAGAGCAAAATATCTCATATTCACACACGCTTTATATGTGCTGTGGGACTAACAAAAGCAAAGCAAAGCAAAACCCCATGTTTCAAGCATGCATTAAAAAAACCTGAAAGGAGAAGAAATGTATACAAATAAATTCTGAAAGAAACCATTTAAACAGCTTTAACATCGGCCTTCCAGTGTGTCTCTCTGTTAGAGAATACAGCAAAGCAAGCAGTCAATGCGGGTTTCTCTGACTTGGAGGTACCAGACCCATGAACTTTAATGAGGCCAGAAGTTCACTATGAATTTAATCTGGAAAAATTGCAGCACTATCCGTGCAGGATAGGGCAGGGCACACTGCTACAGGACTGAAAGGGGCACATAAAAGCATTCCCAGTATGTCACCAGGACACACAAGCCGTATTTTGATGGAATGAGAACCCAGCACAATGCAGAGCAATATATTGCATTGAAGGCTTTTTTTGGTTTGGTCATTATTAGGATCTATTATTACAGGTTTTTATTAAAATTATACATAATTGTAATTGCTAATGTGTTATTATATCCTCCTCTATGTGAGAAGTAATGAATAGCTAAATTAAGCACAGAAACAAACCTGTAGGTGAATGCAGGCTTGTTCTCATTGTGATTTATTGCAGGATGTGCTTATCATCCTATGGACTGCTCTAAGACAAAAAGGCAGACAAAAAACATTTTCTAAGTTTTTTGCCAAAACTGACATTAGAAGTTTGGGTTTTTGTTTGAAATACAAAGTAGAAAGGGATCTAAGAGGTTACAAAGTCCAGAGTTCTACTTTATTTATTTATATTTTCAAAAGTAATCATTGAAGCCTGTATATCTTCCAGCAGTTCCCAGGTAATGCAGAGCTGGGGAAGTGCAGCATAGGTGCAGCTCACTCAACCATATGCTGCTTTCCTTAAGTAACCCATTATACCAAAAAAATAAATATCCTGGGACAGATTGTTTTGACAGCTAAAAAAGATTTAAATTTTTTGAATGCATTTGACTGGAAGGCAAAAATGTTAGATAGATGTTAATTTAACAGATGTCTAGTTTTGCATCATCAGCCTGAAACAGGCAATTTCTAGCAAGTCTCCTTGCTGTATCACAACATGAAATCCTATGAATTCCATACGGATATGCCTTTCACAAACTTCAAATGAGCCATTCGCATTCAAAGAGAAGTAAAATTGTTGTGAGAAGATGGTACTGTACAACACCTGGTTGTACTTCTGATCAAGCAAGTAAACACATCCAGGGATAATCAAACCGATACACTATCATTTACATTGCAGTCTGGAAAAAGGGAACATTATTTGAAACTGCATGTGAAAAGCATTAATTTACATGAGAGAAATAAATAATATGGTCTCCTAAAACCCAAACAGACTCCTGAAAATCTAATTATCCTATGGATAAATATGGACTTAGATTTTTTTTAATTTTATTTTGCATTTCTTAAATAAAAATCTTTATATATTGAGTGTACTGTCATACTCCATAAACACTTCTGCAAAAGAGTTTAATTCTGGTTTGGTATTGGTTGTAGAAGACACTGAAATAATTCCAGCTTAACTAAAGCTGTTGCTGCCAGCACAGTCACAGAAAGCTTTGGGATTCAGGCATTATCATCAAACCCATTTTGTGGCTCTCCTGATTTCCATGGGTTATACTGCATAGAAAAAGTTTTGCCCAGTGAGTTTTCCTAAAAGCAGTTGGCCATATTCAATTTGGATCTCAAACGCAGCAAAACCTGTTCTGTGTGTTCCTATAGTGGCTGTGCACATAATATTATTGTTCCCAATTTACTGAAGAGGAAATAGAAAATAGAGATTAAGTTACAGATCAAAAACTATTTACTACTGATGTGGAAACGATCCTATCGTCCAACTGACAAGCTTGGAACTCTGTTGCTGAAATATAATTTGTGTTTGCTAATGCCACCTGATCTCTAAATTATGAGGATTAGAGATATTTACCTACTTAATAGAAATAATATGAGACAAATCTAGTTAATGAAAGAGTACTTAAAATTATGCTGATTTATACATTTATATAAATTGCATTTACCTGTTCTAGTTGTGATCTACATATTGTGGCAAGCCAATGCATTTGAGAAATTGAATCCAGATTTCAAATCTGTGGTTTTGTAAATGGCAAATATCCTTCCCCAGGGACAATATTCATCTGCTTCAGATTTCTTATTGAGTTTATCACCTTCAATAAGTAGACACCTGCCATTTCATGACCCTGACTCAGTTTTAACACTCATTCAAAGAAGTATTTGGGTTGAATCTTTTCAGTTTTTTGTTAATTTGTAGTATGTTCCATTTTCTGCCTAAGAAATAACAGGGCAAAACACAATTTCTACAAGCTGAATAATATTAATGATAACACATTGAATTCTGGAAGACAAAATAAAATAGTTTACTGCTAAGATTATTTTTCTTTGACATACATAGACTAGAAAAAGTCCAAATACATTCAAATTATTCAGAGACAATTTGCTCCAGAACCAAAACTAAAAAGTTAAGGAATGTGGTTTCTCTCCCTGGTGAAGCCACACCCTGCAGTGACTTAATAAAGCTTTAAAATTCATGGAAATGCTTTTACACAGGCACTTTTTATAATGGAGAAAGGTTAAACCCACAAGGTTTGCATAATCTAAATGTAGGAAATACAGTAAATAAACCCCAAAATAATGGTTTTGCCTACATGTCTTAACTATGTCATTACATGAAGCACAAAACATAATTTTTTTAGTATATTTTTACAATAGGAAGGCAAAAAATTAAATAAAATGCGATCAAGTTTTTCCATGAGCAGTAAATCATCATGGGATATCAAGAATCTGCTTATGATTCGTATTTACTATCTGGTCACTGTTGCTTTATATACACATCTTTGATTTGTGACCTTGCTAATTAGGCTGTGTGGAAATACCATCAAATGTTTGAGACAGATGTTGAACACCTGCAAAATCTCCCATAAATTGATGTTTACAAGCTTGATTCCATCTGCTTGGCTGAACAGCAATCTTATAAATACTGGAACACATTACTAACGATGGTGTGCTTTATTATTATTAATTTGGGGTTGACTGGTGTAACAATTCAACAATACTGACTATTTTCATTTTGCTTATTATTCTGCTACATCAAATCAATACAGACAAATAAAACTGTGTGTATTTAGCACACCTAGGGGTGTTAAAAATAAGAAAGAGGGCTTAAATTAAAACACCCCTCCCCTGGCTCTGACACAAACTAAAAGGAATGGATCCATTGAAGACATTTTTAGAGACCCTTTGAAGAGGAGGTAACAGCAGTGGCTCAGGAGCTCTGGTACCCATGGGGGGCTGCTCGTGCATTGTCCTTGACATGTCCATCACTGGGAAGGGGAGCAGCAATAGAGCTTTTGGTGCTGAGTTATAAATTAGGACACTCGAGTTGACAGAGAGATTAGCTCAGTCTTTGAGGCAAAGAAAAAGCCAGAGTCCTGTGGCATTCTTGCTATCAACTGGTCCTCCTTTCACCTCACAGAGGTGTTTTAAGACAGACATTCTCCAAAAGTGACATGACAAAATTCTTGTCCTGACAAAGAGGCCCTGCTATGACAAATGTGAGGAATTCAAGAGAAATAAGACTCCCCTTATGTTTAAAGAAACACAAAAATAAACCCCCATGACTTGACAAAAAAAAAAAAAAAATTCAACAGAAGAAAACCCCTCTGTTGAATTTTCCCATACATCTACTAAATTTCAACTAAATATGTGTTAAAAAAAAATAATGCACGCATTATGCATTTTATCTATTGTGTAGGAATTTCTGACCAACTACAGCCTTAAAAACAAGGAAAAAAATCATAAATGAAGATCACACCTAAATGTATATGTTGTATATGTATATGGGTTTTAGTAAGGTTTAGAAACTCTCATTTCTGGTACAGATAATACAGTAGTGAGGGCAAGTGATTAGAGAAGCAAACTGGAGTTAGGAAAAGAAAGTTATATTCTCAAATTTGCTTAAAGTCATTTGCCTTCCCCTTCTTCAATGCTCTCTCTGTGACTGGGGCTGGTGGCAGCAACATTTCGATGGAAACACTCGGCAGTCCCAGCTGCGGGCAGAGCTGAGCATCATTACTGTAAACAGGAGCCCAAATTAGAAAAGTCACAATGGATGGGAAACTGCCATTATGCAAACTATTGGCACAGCTTTTTGATGATGAGAAAGATGTGCTGATATGCCCCCTTAAGTTCCAAGGAACATCAACAGACCATACCAGTGTAAATCAGTTCATTTCCAATAATGCTGTTAAGCCACGCATGGAAACTTCTATAAAACAGTCATTTTTCCATTTTCACAGATTCAGTGCACAGAAATGCCATCTCCTTCATTTTCCAGAGGTCTCTTTCTAACCTTTTTTTTTTCTCCACATTTTTATTAAGTCTTTACAATCTAAGCATCGCTTTTCGCACTTAATTTTCATTCACATATTTAAAAATTTCAGCTGTACTCAGTGACCCCAAAGCTTAGGAATTCACAGTGGTTTTAAAAAGAGGCTAAGACAGAAAGCAACAAGATTAAAAAAAAACCCCAGTAATTAAGAGTTCACTGAAATTGAGTCTGGAGAATAAATATTTTGCTCATCAATATAATGGGTAAGATTTTTAAAAAGCTGACACTTGATCTGAGAGCTGAGTCACTTCTGTTTTGTTGGCCTGTTGGTGGCTTTAGTAATAAACCTGGGTACAGGTGTAAACCCCATGCAGATCTGGCTGCCTGAACAGGGGAAAAAAATTAAGTACATCCAGCCTGTCATTCAACTCCTTCACCAAAATAGACTATTGAATTTCTCTAATATTTAGGACCCAGATTCTGGAGAGTGTGACAACTTGATATTGTGCAGATATTGCATCATTAGGAGGAAACATTCTGCTGAGGGCAGTTGAAACTTCAGGACGAGCCATTTCCACTGAAATGGAAATCAATTTAGTGGAGATCACAGATGAATTGCTTTTTCTCCATCTCAAAGCTACAGTGTGAACCCACATTACCTTTAAAATTAAACTGATAGTAAACAGTCATTGTCAAATGTTTATGAAAATGAATTAGAAGGCACCCAGATTCAATAGACAGACATTCCCTTTTCAGAAAGTTGAGCAAAAAGGGTTGTGTTACCAAATTCAGTAGAATCAAAAAGGACTAATTCTTTGGTCCTCCAGCAATTTTCAATATTTTGTTCCATATTTAAACAGTATCAAACTATTTTATCATTAATTATTTTCATAGAGTCTGGCTATTTTCAAAATCAGGCTCCTGCTTATGTTACTTTAGAGCGAACTTTCAAGTGTTGCTGAAACCAAGAATGAAAACCAGACATGAAAAATAGCTGGTTTTATTTCCTCCTTTATGTTTGTAGTTTGATGCTGACAGGAGCACAGCACTCTATACGAAGCACTATCTCTGTTCTGGCTAAAATGCATTTATCTGCTCTGTGACAAAATTACTACTAAGGCAGATTCTATTCATAAAAAATTTACGTCTCTCCTAAAAGAAAAATGCAAAGTAAACGCCATGTAACTTAAAAATTAATCGACATAACAAGAAACTTATCACCATGACATACTTGAACCGTAAAACTAAAAAATGGTAGAATTCCAAAAGTATTTTGATTTTTCCATCCTTAGCTGTACTGTATGTTCAACTCATTTGGGGTTTACATAGTTATATGTTTTGGAAAGAGGAACACTACAGATAGTCTTTCACCTGCAAAGTAAAACCAAATCACATTAATATTATATACTGTTCTGTCTAGTGAATTTACCAGCACCTGCAGAAGTTTCAAAATACCTACATTTAAATTTTTCTCGATCTTGCCTCACTCTTCATCAATGCAGTCATTTTCCCACCCCCAATTATTGGAGCTTAATTTTGCTTTTTATTTTAATTCACGCAGTTCAGAGAAAAATAAAAGTTAAAAGTTACTGTACCTTAACAAATGTACCTAAAGTGGCACTATTTTTGCATGCATGAAAGCTCAAAGCCTCAACAACTCCCATGAGCGATTACTCTTCTAACACTAATTAGATATTTGCTAATTAGTGTCTGATGTGTGAAATGAAAAACATTTTGAAGCTGCAATGGATAGGGTCTATAAAGATAGCAGTGCTATCCCAATTCCCTTTTTTCTGTTATCATATTTCATAAATATTAATAAGATCACATGATACTATCCCTTCTATAAAATTATCTTTCTCAAAGAAGTCTATTGTTTGGTATAATAGGGCTGTGTCAATATTTTTGCATTTGCTGTAAAGCACTCAATGGAGGGAAGTGTTTTCTCTCAATGTTAAAGAGATGTCACATTTTAGGCATCATCTTTATGCTGCATTAACTGCTCCCTCTTTTTAATAATTTATCTTTATTGCACTGAAACTAAGAATGGAAAACAATATTAAATAATCCTTTACATTTCTGAATAATCTTCATGAATTTTTCTCATTTCAAATGCATCCCAAATGAAATATAAATGATGACATAGGTTTTTTTTTTTCTAGAAGTAGATACTGAGAACATCAAGTTACTGTCTCTGCTGGTCATTTTCAGGAAAGGTTTTGGAATGTTAGAATAGTTAAAATGTATTAGTGTCTTGAATACATTCACATTAGAGGTGTTTGAACAATATCTACCTGTGATCATGCACAGAAAATTGTTCCAAACTGCCAGGGAGAGTTACCGGTGTCTTTGAATGATACCAAGTTATTTATTTATAAAATATTAAGATCCAAGAAAAAAATCTCCATGGAAAAAAATTATTAAGGTGACACAGGTAAATAATTCCAGATGAGGAAGTTAATTCCAACAGGAATACTGAAATGCTCTTTTATTTTACCAGCTCATCTGTAAATACTGGTCATACCACAAACGATATCACAGGATGGATACCAGCATTTTAAATGGTAGCTAAGCCTGACTTGACAAAGGTGACATTGAAACAAAATAATGGCTAGATTGTCACTTTCCTCAGGCTGACATTTTGTAATTTTAATAATACCGATCAAGATGATTAAAACTCTAATAAAAGGCAAGTTCTAAAAGGAAGAATAAAACAGACACAGGCATGGTAATACATGGCAAGTAAAGCTACAATTTTGCGTTTCACTTTTTTCAATGGAATTTCTTCATTTCAGCTCAGAGTTAGGCAGCTCATCAGTCCCAAAGGTGTTTCTGAAATAGAAACCGCCTTTCCTACCCATACACTATGCTTCTCATTTTTCACATATTCAACAAAAGAGTAAGTTCTTCAAGATCTATTTATGCTGAGACCATAACTTACACTTCGCATCAGTTTGATACCTTTATCTAACTTAAAATAATGAAAGCATCACAGTTATTCACACTGATATTCAGGGGCAAATTCTGATTTCACTTAAATTTGTCTGCTTGCTAATGTAACCTTATTAATGTCAACTACAACAGCAATGCCCTCTATCCTTAATTACTGCTCCCACCTTAACAAGCATTATGGGGTATCTTCTAGAACATACTGACATATTTCACTTTTATAGCCCTAAAGATCCCTGCGATAACAGACAGTGACAGGGATACAGAAGAAAACAACACAGTTCTGATTAAACCTGCATCCAAGTGGTCCATGGGGGTGGAGAGAAGCCTGAGAGGGACAATGGGTACTTTCCCTGCGATTACACTGCTAAGCAAGAACCATTTGAGACAGATGTGTATGACAAGATCCAGTACATCCATACGTTGTTTGGGGCTTTTTGGGACACCAAACTCAGGAGTTTCGGGGTTCCTATGATGCACTCCCTGACACGTGGCAAACCTGCCCCAGCTTTTCCTCGGGAGTCACTCCTCCCAGTCCACGGCAGAGGTGACAGCGCTCACTGAAGGCGATGCCACGGCCAAGGGCACCGAGTGCCCTCCTTGGATGACCAGTGCCCATTAGTTACTGCTCTTGTAGCAGCCAGAGCTTGTTTGGCTGAGGAACACAAGGCTCTGTGCTCTCAGCTGCCAATTAACAGGAGCTGAGGCGCTTGTAAATAATTAAACTTTACATTTCTGAGTTCTGTACGTATTAATCTGGTCATGCTGTGTTGATATCGTGACGTAAAAAAAAAGGCACAATGTGTTTGTTTCTTTGATCTGTAAAATAAATGACTGGTTAGAGCCAAAGGTCTCACAAATACAGGACTTATGGAAGAAAGTTTAGGCACTTGGACAAATGTACAAATTGTTAGGAAAAAAGACTGTAAGTCACTCAGCTTGAGCAAGTTGCTGTGTTCAGGGCAGTACAACTGCCACTGAGCACGGCTATAATCCAGTTTTTCAGTGCTCTGGATACAACGAGGATCCTTCCAACAAAATACAGCAACCGGTTCTGGCTCAAACGCATCACTTCTAAAAATGAAACGAATCACTGGGCACTTTGAAGTCGCACAAAATAAGCGAAAAAGGCCACGCTTGCATATTTTTGATGAAAGTTTTGCCAAGGCTTTCAGAGTTCAGGGAGGTCACGCAGCTGCCTCGGCGAGAAGTCAAGTCAAGCACGGGTGCAGGCTGAGGTAAGCAGGGGTTGCTGGTCCTTGTAGAAATCATTATGGCCCTAAAAAGATTGACAATACGCCCATTGCTAAAATGTACCTGCCGGCTCATCAGCGGAGTGGCAGCAGCTGCTTTCCTCAAGCATTCCTAAGAAACAGTTTTACCGGGGATGATCAAGGGACAAATCAGATTCTCCTTCAAGCTACTTTTACTTATGTAAAAATAGGAGAAGTCTCGGAAGGGCAGGAATGTATCTGTTTTCAGAGGAGATGTGGTTCAAGCAACAAGCCCTTTTTTTTTTTAATGGGTAACTTCAAAGAAAACCTACACCATTCATGGGTAGAATACTAATAATCTGCACCTTTGCATTCTCCTGTTTTACATGGGTCTTACAACCTGTTAAAGGTATTTCATTAATGTAGTAAAAATATTTAATATTCAGTATCTAATTTCTTAATTTCAACTTCTTTCTTGACAGCCTTACAGCACAAATGCATGAAATTGTTGTAGGGCTAATCAACCTCACTGTATGGTTTTAAAAAAAAACTCACTAATTAAAATGAATCTTTCATAAGACTGGTTTTGTGAGCCATCATCCCTATGCTAAGGAAAAGGCTTGTCTAGTAACTCAGCAGCTCCCCGCTTTCCATGCTATTTCTGCCATTTCCTTGCAAAATACTAAATTAACTGAATCTCTAGAAAGGCAAATTTCTTATGCTTCACTTATTTATCAGGGAAGTTGTTCCTAAAGAACATGGAGAAAATCACAGCAGGAAAAAATGCCTTTCTTAAAACAAAACCAAATTTTTGAAAGTGTTTCTGTTATGACTAAATATTTCTTCATTTAAATGTCTGGAGAAAGAGTAATAGCTTAAGTTTTAAGATAATGAAACTCACTTTCTATGAAAATGAAATGGCATTATATTGTGTAACAAATGATTGTTTCTGCATTTTTTCTCTTTCACTAATCGAAATTTGACATTCATTGGCAAAGTTCAATTATTGAACTTTTTATCTAAATAAAAAATGGAGAAGAATTTGTCAGAAGACTGATTTTATACAGCTGTCAAAGAATAACAGTGGGTATTAAAAGTACTTAATAGCCTTGGATTCACATAGCTGCAGATCTTTCTACACCTTGGTGCAAAGCTCGAAAACCCAATTGCATTTGCATGCTCTCCTAATGTTTTCTGGCACATGGAACCTGCTATTTTTTATAAAATGGATTTTGGTCTTTCACACAATTGCATTATATGTTGTAACTGTTCAAGTTTCTACATTCTAATTTTTTTTTTCCAAATACTTCCAAGTACATGAGCTTTTATTTTGAGAATGAAAGTCTTGTACGACTGAAACTTAATGAGCTGAACATTCTCCTTTAATGTTCTTCCTAATGGATCAAATAGAGAATATGTTAAAGAACAAACAAACAAAACAAAACAAAACAACGAAACAAAAAACCCCACAAAGTTTGTGCTCAGGAAATTAAGCCAATATCTGTTATGGCTACAGCTGATTTCTAAACTTGATCTCACACAGTGTAACTCCATGGAGCTGTGAGACTGTTCCATCACACTCATGTTGGTGTTTAATGAAGGATCAAGGGTAGGAACTGTTCCAGAGAAAAAAAGGAACTGAATAAAAATCACATACATTCATAACATAAAATCCCAGAATGGTTTGGGTTGGAAGAGACATTAAAGCCATCTCATTCCACCAGCAGGGACACCTTCCACCAGCCCAGGTTGCTCCAAGCCCTGTTCAACCTGGCCTTGGACACTTCCAGGGATGGGGCAGCCACAGCTTCTCTGGGCAGCCTGTGCCAGGGCCTGCCCACTCTCACAGGGAAGGATCTCTAAATCTAGTCCTAAAATGTAATCTAAATCCCTCCTCTTTTAGTTTAAAATCATTGCTCCGTATTTATATACCTGAGTGTACAGAGAATAAAATTTGTAATATTTCAATTTCATTCATTAGAAAATAACTATTGCTGTAACGAGTTCAGGAGTTTTATTATTATCCTTTTAATATAGAGATACTTGCTAGACAATATTAATCTGCTGTTGGAGATGGAACTCCTGGGGAGGAGGAGGAGGATGGCAGTACAAGGAAGTCCCATGCAGCCCATTGCAGAGATGAGCTGTCAGAGTGCCCAGGCGATGGCACAGGTCAGTGCTTACTCAGCAACAGGAAACGTGACAGCAAAGGACAGGGGGAGCTCAGCCGAACACCCCAATTCCACATTTCCCACCCCAAGAAACTGGGACACTGGAATACTCTATAAAGTAGCTGTAGAACAACTGATGTTAATGAACTGCTACCCCGTGAAACTTGTTGCCACACTATCACTGGGATAAAATATCTGAACACTGAAATCCACTTGACAGGGAAACACCAAAAAGAAAACAGTCACAATTCCTGTGACATTACAAATAATAAAAATGCTAAACTGTGTAAATCCTCATGTTACCACCATAACTCCCTAGGGCTTAGATTTGTTAAATATTCCAGTGGCACAGGACTAGTAGAAAGAGAAGCTTAACTGGTCACACAAACTCCTAACCTGACAGCAGAATTCCCATGGGAATAAGCTGGAAGACAAGGATTGGCCCCTAAACCAGTGGTGTTGGCATGGCTGTAGATGCTGCTGCAAATGGTGTAAAGCAGTTCTGTCAGCACTAGGATTATAAAGTACAACTGTATTGACATACTGCTTCTCCCAACATGACTGATTTGCCTTTTGTAACTTCAATGTGATAGATTTTGAAAGAGCCACTGAGGTGATCAATAGCAATTTTTCATGGCATTTTTGCTATTTCAAACTTATTTTTCCTTCACTGTTTTTACATTCAGTGCACCCAAAGGATTGACCTCGGGCTCCATTCAGAAATTATTTGAGTTTAAGCAAACATATACATTCACTTTCCATCTCTTCAAAAACCTGTGGAAAAGGCTCTTATCACGTTGTTATTATTCATCCTCTCACCAGTGCTGCCACTATAAATAAGAGCACATAGGGAAGACAGGAGCAATGGGCAGTCCTATGGGAACGAGACCTGCTTAGTGCCAGTAGAAGAGACACTGGCAATGTCTTTGTGGTACCCAACAGCACAGGCCTCTGGCCATGCTAGCCTTGTCCAGCCTCGCTGGAGCTTTGCTTTTCCCTCTAACGATGATGTTTTTAATGATCAAGTGCCTATTGCCTAATCGGTGTTACCTGTTCTTAGTTTTCCATACTCATGTGAAACAACAATAATTTTTAAGGGACTTGTAATGACAAGTGGTCGGTCTGGGCAGCATTCCAGGGCTCTGACCCTCGCGTGGCTGCAGAGGGAGGGCACAGGGTGACTTGGGAAACACCAGCACTACCAAGGGGTCCTGGCCTGGAGGGGCAAATATGTTCCGAAGGTTAGAAAACAGGGAACGTGAGTGGCTACATATGCAGTAAATGCAGACCTTACACAGAGCTGCAGATCCGTGGAGAAGGATTGGGGGTGCAAAAACGGGCCACAAACTTAATGGGAGCCCCAGGTGTCCCTGAGGTGAGGAGGATGGAAAACCCCTGACAGCAGCATCACGCTCTTCCCAGCCAAAGGGAAAGATGAGCTCCATGCCGGCAGTGCCATACTCCTCCTGCATCAGGAATGACACCAATACCGCCCTCCCAGCCTGAAGTTCCCAGCCTGCACACCCAGGGGCAGTGGGAGTGTGGCACAATGTGAGAAAGAAAGGGGGAGATGCTGGGTAGTATATGAAACAACTTTAAATGTATTCATATTGTCCTGTTTTAGTTTTATTTCTTTTTATTGAGACTTCCTCCCCTCTCCCTTTCCTCCTTTTTCTGTAACAGCTGCACGAGGCCTGACAGTAATTTTTTTGATTTGCCTTCTATGATTTCAACTACATTTACAATAAATTCTTGACTTTACATGTGGTTATGCTACTTTTTTTGCCCATAAATAAGACTTGGATGAGAAAAATAAGGAGCTAACCTGCAGTTAAGGCTAGGTCTCCAGTTCCCCAGTGAAAGTGTGAGTTTTAACAAAAGCTGAAGATCCAAATCAGCTTATGCTGGTGTGAGACAAGGAGACAAAAGCAGAATGTATTCTTTTAATTATTCATGTTCAAAATCCATATAGATTTTGTTTTGAAAGGCTAACTGTGATTAAAGAACAGAAGGAAAACATATGTCGAAAGAAGCACTGTTAAAAAAATTCTTTAGAAAAATGTTTAATTGCATAAAAAAACCCTCTAACTTCAGGAGCTATTTAGCAAGGTATTTGCGCACAACCAACAGGAAAAATGCCTGAGTCACTCCAAATGAGTGCGAATTGGCAGGTCTGCAGAGCTCAGCACTGTCTCTGTTGCCAAATGTCATGCTTCATACAGAAGACTCACGCATCAGGTGTCCATGTCACACTTTTATTTCACTCTGCATAAATCTCACACAGAGAAATCTTGACAAGGTTTGTTTTATGCCAACACAGTACTCCATAAGCATTTCTCTGATGGGAGCTGGGAAGACCAAGAGCTGGCAGCTCGATGGGCTTAGGTGAAGTTTTGATTCCTGCATCAGAGGCAGAAGTTCTCCAGCGCACTGCAGTGCCAGTCACTGCTGGAGCCTCCGCCCTTGCCCAGGAGCACGTGTGGGTGTCCTCAGAGCCACCCCAGCCCCAGCGTGGCCATGGCCATGCTCTGCTGCACTGGCAAATCTAATACACGCTGACCTTGGTTATACTCCTGCTTTTAGGCTCTGGAGAAAACGTCTTTGTTTTTGTCAAATGAATGATATAATGAAACCTGTCATGTGGCAAACCACATTCAAACAGATTCTAGTGTGTCACATAACTAGTATTTTATGTTTTATTCTGTTTAGTGGTTTGAGTTCACTCTTTTATACAACACTCACATGTTTTGTTTAATTCTGTCTATATTTCATTCTATTTTGTCACATCTGATTAACCTCTATTTGAAACTCTTACTTTGCATTAGCACACTGGCTCTATTCCTATCTTTTTTGAGCTATGTGGATAAATCATGCGCTTGGAGCAGTGCCTCAGTAATCGAATTGTCTGCTGAGAGTGCAGTTCCACGCTGTAATTTTTGCTGGTGCTGAACCCAGTGTAAACAGATCCTACCCTCCTCCTCTCGCACCCACTCATCCCTGCCCGGCCTGCCAGCTCTCCCCCACTCAGCTCACAGCAACAGGAGCTGAGGACCTGGCTTACAGGAACTGCTCTATTTTGGACGAAAAAACCCCCAACAAAACAAACAAACAAAAAATAAAAATAAAACAAAATACCAAGCAAACACAAAGGAACCGCAAACTGAGCATCAACTATAAACTGATGTGGAAACTTCATGGTGAAATTTTACCTTCTCAACTCCAGGCACTGTCACAGGGACAGGAGGCAGAAGTGGGGCAGGATCTAGGCAGGGGCTCTTCCATCAGCCTTGCTGGAACTGATCTCTGTGCAGATCTCTGCCCCGAGGGCAAGAAGGGATGGGGGACAACAGGCACCTTAGAAGGGAAAGGTCATGATCCTGTACCTGCCCCAAAGATAATTTGCTAAAGATTTCTTCATCTATAAGGACACAATTTCAATTTTGAGCTCAGTTGCTTTTGAATACTTTATTCACTATATATCAAGACACCCATCCACTATTTTGCACTGTTTGAAGAAATATGGGTATACATTCTGCAGATTATGGAATCTTGGCAATATTCCACAGCAATTTTTCATTTTGATCACTTTTTTTTCCTTTATTTTTCATGAATATTTTCTCTATTGTTCATGAATATTACCCTTTTATTTTCAAAATATCTTTTAGCTATATAAGCCATATAGGGAAGAAATCCATTTCAAGAATCACTGGAAGCTAACAACTCCCGAGCCACCTGAGAATGGCTCTTCCATTTATAAAAGCCCTGTAATACCTTCAGAGTGGTTCAGACCACAGAGCTAAGCTGACACCTGCTTTACAAGACTCAGGAACCCTCTGCATTAGGCACCTCCAGGTCTTTTCCTTTCATGTGATAGTGGTTCTCCCTTTCCATTTGCTGCCACCCTTGATCCTCCCAGTGCTCTGATGCCACACACAATTTGGCTGCTGGCTCACCAGGAACAGCCCTTGTACTGAAATGTGCCCTGCTATCGTTTCATTCGGAGGTTTCATCCTGGGAGCAACAGTTTTCACAAAGAACAAAGTTTAGCGCGAAAGGAAAAATCGCTGCTCCTTATGGTGTTTCATGAAAATTCCCTGGAAGACTATATGGGATCAGCAACTTATGCACAATGCCTTCTGAAGCACAGGATTCCTTGGGAATTCTGTTGTCCAACAGGAGGAATGTTAAATCTGCCTCCGACACTTGTCTCCTCCACTTGCACATTTATTTCCTTATCTTTTCAACTTACTCCTTTATAATACTTCACAACATCCTGATTCTTGGACCAACTCAGGGAGTGAACTAATTTTCCCAGTAAAAATGACGTGCAGAATCCTACACCTGACACTTCACTAACATGAACCAAGGTGAGTTCATTTCATTAGAGAGGAATACGAGCTTCTGCATTAAGTACAATAATATCTTTTTCCATTTTAGTGACCATTTCTTGACTTTACTTGCAGCATACATTCCATTTTGTATGACAGTGGGAAGCTGGAAGAAGGATCACTGATAAACTGTAGTTACGTTTAACATGTGCGGCAGAACGTTCTTAGATAACACCTCTATTTGTCTGTGACACAGCAGGGAGTAAATGAAAATGTTTATTCTGACCCCTCAGCAGAAAGAACTCCCTTAATCCACTCACTGATGAGATAACATTGTAGGATTACAATAATCAACTTGCAGTATGTCCTCTATTAGGACACTAAAGATACAGAATTTCATATCCACTGGGAAATGATTCTTCGCTTACATAACTCTGACAGGCTTTCGCCCTTTGAGATCACATTTTTCACCCCATGCTGAGCCCTCAAACTGCTTCTGTATCAAGTGGGTAACACGAAGCTAAATACTACAATCCTAAAAAGCCTGCAACTAAAAGAAAAATTGTTCGCAATGCCCTCTATTGATTTAAGTAATGGAATGATAAAGAGACAGATGTTAACAATATACTTAAGCTTCTAAGCGTCCTCATAGGGGTAGAGTTACAATGAACTGCTTGTGAAGGGCTCTTATTTAAATGTAGATACAAACCTCAATCGCTCCCTGCCCTAACAAATTTAAAAATTTCTAATACTCTGGGTAAAGCGATTGCCCCGTGGATTTCACCACTGCTCATCCTGACCACTGCCTAATGCCATGCAGGAATTCTCCATTTCCCCCGGAATTACTGATTTTTGTCAAAATTCAAATAGTGAAACACGGGGAGGAGGGGAGGGAAGACGAGAGAACTCAGATAATTCATTCCAACCAGGATTTTTCCCATACGCTTTTCTAAAGGAAATTTTAAGTGTCAAAAAATACATATCTTGTGCTCATTATTAAATGCTAAATACCACAGTGTTTTGAGCTGCCTTGTGGCCATTGTAAAGAAAACAGGTGTTCTGATAGATTATGAAGTGTGAGTCAGAGGATGTGCAGAACAGAATTTTAATGAGCCTGCGAGCACACAAGCCTGACTAGCCTTTTGAACATGATGCTAAAACACTGAAAGTAGTCTTAAAAGAGACAAAAAGCAGGGACACAACTAAAAA
>VWZG01013026.1:1585415-1757583 GCA_013396735.1 Grallaria varia | reverse complement strand
AAGGAAAAATTAAAAAACATCCCCCTCGGGTTTTTTTTTTTTTTTTTTTTTTTTTCCAGATATTACATTTACAAGAACAAATACCATCCAGAGGATTTCCATACTTGAAGCAGAGCCAAAGCTGGTGCTGTAGGAAACAGCTGTAACACAGCTTGTTAGATGGATTCATTTTTGTTTTCTGAGCATCATTCCAGTGGCACAAATGATATTTCCCACATGCCCTCAGTCTGCAAAAGTGATGATGAAAGCTTCATAAATTACTTATGCATTGCTTAGACATACTTTATAAAATCAATAAATTCTTCATGAAGCAATGGAATGACGTGAAAGCTTCCATTCCAATAGAGATTGTATGTTCCTTGGGTAGTTGCTAAAGAGAAAAGGCCCTTTAGAACTGAGATTAAGATGAACCAGCTTCTCAATTTGACAGAACACTCAGAGAGCAATGAAATTAGAACAACTTCATTATTTTCCAGCATTCCAAAAAAAAAGTGTGCTAAAAACACTAATAAAAGTTACACAGCAAGAACATAAAAGAACGAGGAGAACCAAGACTGCAGTGGGTGAAGACTTGGCTGTGGATGCTGGTGTGCAGCAGGACAGCGTGCTGGGTACAACTAATATCTAGTAAAAATAGGCCTGTCTTTACCTTCTATTCCCTCTCCTGGAAAACTGTCAATTGAGAAAGCAACTGACTTTACAGTACATTAATTAGTGCATGTTGCGTATTTAGCGACAATGTCAAGTTCTCACTTGGGTTAAAAGAACTCCACAAGGTCTGTAAGGCAGATACTAACGTGTGTTCTACTCTATTTCCATTGAATGTACAGTTTCTCAGCCCTAGAAAACTCAGAGAAGCAGCGCAGGAGAACAAACTCAGAGAGATAACACTTTAAGGAAGTACTAAAATATTTTTCAAATTATTTAAAGAAGAATGAGCTCTGCTTTCTCTCCATGGATTCTAGCATTTAAGAAGTCCTTTTTATCTTTTCTCTCCCTAATGTCAGATGTTTCCTGCTTCTTATTTTCACATCTAAATACACAGGGCAAACCTAAACTTCCCGCTCGGCTAATCCTGCAGGGCTAATGCACACAAATAGACTGAAAACAGTGCAGTGGGTTTAGCAACAACCTGTCTTTTCAAAAAGAAGCCATACACGGAGTTTTTCTTTCCCACAGAGCCTTGTGATGAGAGAATCCTTCAGGACAGCAGGACCCGGAGAGTGGAGACGGAGACACTGAGCACCCTGAGCCAGCAAGGTGTATCAGCACGTGCTTCACCTGCAGAGCGTGCAGGGCACTGTGGAGGTGTTTGAACAAAGCGTCTGGTTAATGGTCTTGCCAGACTCCAGGCCTGATTAGGAAAGCATCTGGCAACCCTCCTGCACACAAGCCTTGTGTGTGACTGTGCTCAGCAGAGCTCAGCCACTCGGCTGGAGAGTGCAAACGCTCCCGGCGTAGGGGCCTCCGTTGTTTGCCACAGTCCTTTCCTTGCCCCTGACTTAGATGAGCATCGGCCAGAGGGTCTTAAAAACAAGCAAAAACGTGGGGTTTTGTTTCCAAAAGTGTCCTCACACACAGGGCCAGCCCTCGTGCTGCAGCTGCCTTATAGCCATGGCAGTCTGCTGTTTTATTTAGCTGCAATTATTGCCATTGTTCCTGCAATCCCATAAATAGGCCTGGCACTTAAAATATTAGTTTCTTTCTCAGGTTTCTTGGATGCACAATTGCAATATTGAGCTGTTTCTGGTTACTTGATGCTATAAATTCCTTGGTGATTTCTAGGAACCATTTCTTTTAACTACATATCCGAATGTACCTTCAAATGAACAGATCCACACAGGAGAATAATTCCTTAAAATATGCAGAGACTGTTTAGAATATGAGGGAAACCATATCTGTAAACCCACCCATAAGCTTGGCAAAAATGTACATTTTAAAAGACTACTGGAATGGATATACTTTACATTATGGGATTGAGGAATGAATCCATTGAGGAATCTGAGATGCTTGTGATTAGAAGGAAAAAAACCAGTTGTTTGAAAGTTTGTAGACTAGAAAGAAGCATTAAACCCAGCACTTTTCATAA
The DNA here is from genome assembly GCA_013396735.1 of Grallaria varia. NCBI lineage: Eukaryota > Metazoa > Chordata > Aves > Passeriformes > Formicariidae > Grallaria > Grallaria varia. Next base: position 1,755,494 of record VWZG01013026.1, on the reverse strand, counting down.
ATGTGCTAGTTTTGGCTGGGGTAGAGTTAATTTTCTTAACAGTACGGTATGGGCTGTGCTTTGGATTTGTGCTGGCAATGGTTTAATAACACAGGGATGGTTTAGTTATTGCAGAGTGGTGCTTGCACAGAGTCAAGGGCGTTTCTGCTCCTCACCCCAGGGGTGCACAAGGAGCTGGGAAGGGACACAGGGGGGAACAGCTGACCCCCACTGACCCCAGGGATGTCCCATATGGAGACAAGATGCACCTCGTCCCCTGTGGCTCTGGCTTAGGTCTGTGGTGCAGCAGTACTTGGCATTTATAGAAATATTTGGAGTTCATTATTTCTGAACTACCTCTTTCACAAGGAATTTAATACAACATTCAAACCACTCCAAACAAAGCTCATGTGCAGAACATATGCTTGGCTTATCAAAGGTACTCAGGAGAGTGACAAATTATATTTTTTTAATTATTGTTGGCAGGCTAAAACTAGAGAAGCCTTCTGCAACTTCCTTTGATGAATATTTTGAGTTGACACAACGATCAAGGCCAAAACGTGGTCATCACATCTTAATGAGGACCTTGCTTGCAGAGGAACCCCATACGAACTGATCCCTGAGCGTGGCCACTTATTACAAACATTTTGCTTTAATAAGAAGGAAATATTCAAATACCTTTACAACCATAACAAGGACCGGTACTAGTCTCCAGCAAAAGGAGACTAGAAATGGATTTAGTGAAGGAATGAGGTAACTTTTTTTCAAGTGACTTTCCACCAACCTTAATGACAAACACTGATTAGCCAAAAGTTTGGTGTCAGCAAAGTCTTAAGCCTGAGAAAGAGAGAAAGGAGGGAAAGAGCTCAGTCTACCCATGTGAGTATCCCAAAACACAGGTGGTACAAGGCTTTGACAACATCTTGCATCTTTTCAAAGAAATGACTCCTGTGAAATCCCATGTTCTATCTACAAAGCCCATGCACTGTCCATACCTAGCAGGCAACACCTATCTGTGGTACAGTCAGACAAAACCAAGGACTTCACAACAGTTCTCAAGCTACACAGTGCAAAAAAGTTGACCTCATCATCTTCCAGGGAAAGGATCCTACAGAGGAGTCAGGGCATCAGGGACAGATGATTCCCTTAGCCAGTGACATTAGTGAAAGACTTTTGGCTAAACAAGAGTCTAGGCTTCCTTGGATTATTAGGATTAACAGTCTGTTTTACTGCTCTGCTCTGCAGAAAGAGCCCTCTAGGTTTTCCAGTAGTCATGTGCCCTGAGTACTTACATATTTACACATCCTTAGGGATGTGTGATATGCCCCTGGAGCCACCCAGGGGAACCTGTTCAGTAATGGCATATGGAACGTGCTGACAGCAAAGCCAGCATCTTTCTGTAGCACTTACATTTGAAACAAAACACATACTTAAAAAAAAAATAAAAAAAAAATGGCCTGGGCAGTCCTACTGGGTGTAAAATGCCAGGGCACACATCAGAGCTTCATGCTCCTGTGCCACAGAAAGATTTGATGCTTCTCAACATGAAGTTTGGGAACATCCCAAATGACTCATTTTCCTGTCAATTCCATAAGGTCATATCCCCTCTTAAGAAAACACACAGTGTAATTCCATGTAGATAGAAACAATGAGACAGATACTTCTCTGAAGGCTTCAGTACATCCCACCCTGTGCAACACAGAATTCTTTTTTTCCTGCTGCAGAGTGCCACACAATAGCTTGTTTTGGGTTAGGGACTAAAAAGCACAGCCAACAAGACCATCTTGAACTGTTTGACAGGGATTTTTCCCTTCTGAAAGCCACAGATTGTCAGCATCTATAAAGCCCTCCTTTCCAATTTAATTGGGTTGTAGTTTACACTCACAACAAACAATAAAGTTAGAGTAATGAGTTTCAATCAAAGGGCTCCAGCAAAGAGCGTAATTTATACAGGTAATTAAAGTCACCATCTTACTGTCCTTTCCTTGTTCTTGGTACTGTACTAGAAATATTAACACCAGTGATCTTACAGTATTAGAAACTTCAGTATCAGGCTTCACTGCCCTGAAATAAAGAGAGCAGAGCTCAATCCCGACTTCTTTCACTTATTCCATTTTTTAAAAAATCCAGTAATAACTTTTGAAAGGGCTTCTAGTGACTTGCTATGTTTTAATAGCATTTTAATAGCATTAATAATTAAGTAGTGATTTTAAATGCAATAAAACCCATATACATTTTCTGACTGAATGATTAAACAGGTGCAGGCCCAAACTCAAACAAATTTAACTTGGCATTCATTATTTTCCTTAATTTAGAATCAAGAGCATGTATAACGTTCAAAATGCTAATTAGCAATGTGAAAATAAAATCTTAAAATGGTTTCAAAGAGTAACTTTTGCACGATTTCTGAATTAACCTAAGCCAATCGCTTCTTCCTCCTAAGAATTAAATAAGAATTCAATTAGACAAAAACCATTAAATAGGCAGCTTTAAGAGCAAACTCTTCTTTTTGCATTTGAATATAAACACTTATCTTAATACCAAGCTAGGCACCATTCAAGTCCCTTGTATTCAAGAGAATCCTTGACTCTTGTTGTAGGAAGCAATTTTGATATCAGGAAATCAGCTGCTTGATTATTTTTTTGTTTATTTATTTATTTTTCAAACTAAATTAGTGTTTGCCAAAACACTTCAGAATAGAAAACAGCTTTATTATGAAATGACACCTAGTTGGTTCAGGCTTCTTACAATCCCCCATTCATGTAAGATGTCAGGTTTACATACTTAGAATTAATCTGAGCAACCAGTGCCAGAAGAACCTGGATCCACCTTTATTTCCATGGGATCAGTAAAGACTTTTCAAAGTAAAAGACTTGCATTCAGATGAGGACTGAGAAGCACTGAGCGCCCCAGTTATTCTGGGATCCCCAAGGGAAACCTGTTCCCACACTCTCACAAAGCACTGCCTGCACTTCATCCTCCTGTACATGTGAGAGCTGGAGTGGAAAAGTGGTAACTCAAATCTCTTGCTGTGTGTGAAGGTGAGAGGAACTACAGGCACTACTCTGATTTAATGTCAATAAAAATACCAGCTAATTAGGGCATTATTGGTTGCTTCAATTGCTGTTTGTGTTCATCAGAGTATTTTCTTAGGACCGAGCAACACATAACCCGGTCACCTTACAAAGGAGAGCAAAGAACCACCTGCTGCCCCTTCTCAGCTAAGGGATATTCCCTTCAGAAGAACTGTAGGTACAGAAAATGAAATTAAAAAGCAGCACAACAATAACAACCAACCTGCCTGTGCCAGGACAGCTGATGTCCATCACAGCACTACTGAGGGGACAGCACAGCAGGAGGGAGGAGAAGGAGGAGGAGGAGGAGGAGGAGGAGGAAGGCACAGCGCTGGTCCCCAGCCCCCTCTCTGACCTCCCACTCTGAGACAGAGCACAGGTTTATGTACCAGGGGAACAGCCATGGAAAGTCAAAGGAGAGAAACCATGAAAAACAGCAGTATTAAGAGCCAAGGGAAGGCCAGAAGAAAGCCAAGCCAACGAGGGCAGGGAAGGAGCCAGCTGGAACTAACAATTAGCAGTGGGGCAGAGAAAGCACCATCAAAATCTCAAAAACACTCCTCGGGTGGCAGAAGATCCCCTTTTTGCTGCCTTTTCAGCTGCTCCAGCAAGAGGGGTTTCCTTACAAGAGGGGCTTGAGAAATGGAAGCAGGAATTTGTCACACTGGCCTGGCAGTTCCTCCTTCTAGGAAGAATCTTTGCGCATTAACAGCTAATTAACACCAGGAGGCAAGGGAAGGCAGCACTGCAAGGTGATGGTGCTCACGGCTCTTCTCTCCCACCTTTGGAACTCCACCTCTGGTGCCAATCACCAATTTCACGAAGAAAAGTAAAACAGTTCTGCTGCTCAATTTCTCTGCCTGACCAGTATGGGCACTACATTTCCCTGCATAAGCAATGGTTTATTTTTCTCACTCTAGTGTTGTTTTGTGTTACAGTGTTTTGCTTTTTGATAAGGCTACATTCTAGCATTGTTGCAATAGGTTAATTATATTCTATTTTAATAAGCATCTTGGTTTAACCTCTGCTTGTATGAGATTAAACTCTCAACCTCACCTCCACCTTTTTTTTTCAACAGGGAAATACCAGACTGCCCGTGGTAGTCATGAATTTTGCTTACTGTTCGTGATAGTTCTTCCAATACATTTTAATTTATGATTAACTATTAGTACAAGTGCTCTGCATCCAGGATCTGCAGTGACCTTGGTGATGATGACCTCAGTGATTATCCCAGCCCTCTGGAGTTTGGTGTGAGCAGCTGCCCTTGCCCAAACTGGCAGTCAGGAAGCATTGGCTCTGCACAAACCACACTGCAGGAACCAGGAGGGACAGTGAGGTGGATGGAGATTCCATTATTCCTGAGGAAGAGCCTCACCCAGCTCTGCTCCTCCCTCATGTTGCTGAAAACACCTGACAAAGTGCCCAGGTTACAGCAGTGATCTCGTTGTGCCACTCTGGGGATCTCTGCGCCCACGAGAGTTGGTGACAGACTCTCCAACCTGCTCCTCAGCCAGCTCAGAGAGGTCCCTTTGGGATGAAGAAAATCATGGCTTTTTCCTCTTGGCTCTTCAAACTCACATTTGCGTATCAGGAGTTCAAGGACTCCTCCTGTGGAAACCACTGGTCAAATGACCAGTCAAACAGTCCAGCAAAGACAGCACACAAGGGTGTTCCAAAAATTCTCTCCATTTTGTGACTGGCTTAGGATGTGCTGCCCAGCCATTGTCCCCCCACAGCCACAGGGGTTTGGTCACTGGGGGAACCACAGCCACGTGAATGCCGAAATGACCAAAGGACATCCAACCTCCTACACGGTACAGACCGTGTGCTCCCATCCACACAACTGTGGGAAGAGACAAGGAAGTGGAATTGAGTTAAACAAAACAACCAGTGGGAAAGGAAACCCACAGGCAGTTCCTTCTCATCAAAAGCATGGACATCGAAGGAAAATAAAATCCTGATTTTAACCAGAGATTGGGCTTGGGGCTGTTTTCCAGATTTGTCCAACTTCAGCATTTCTACCATCCTGTGCTGTACTAGAGCCCTGAGTCACTGCTGCTCACTGCCAGGTTAAAGAAATATTTTCTACTGCAGAATACACAAGATTTTTCATTCTATGGCTTTAAGACAAGTTGCATATTCAGGAAACATAACGAAAAGGAAAATTAATGTTGTGTAGTATTTAGATTCTGCATATCCAAGCAGCCATGATGACTTAATCACAGCAACAATGAACTGCACGAAAAAGTCAAAAAATACATTGAACTTTAAAATTTTACACTGAAGCAAAATAAACCCCTCAAGTTATTCACTGCAATTACCACAACACTATTTTGACTGCGCACAGTCAGTTAAATAAGATTCATTTAGCAACTTTTAAATATCAATAAGAGGCAAACATCTTCATGTATAGGCCAGCCTTGCTCATTCCTATGCTCTGGAGTGTATTCAGAAATTATTTCCTCAATTAGCCAGACATTGTGTCTAACGAAGGACCTACTTCTCATTAAGGATTATTTAATCACGTGTGGAGATTGGAAGGCATTTTCGGGAGCTATTTTTTAGTTCCCAATTAATTAAGAAATGCCTAAAACGTTTTTTAAATGTATTTTCACCCCGCAACAATCCCAAAGAATTTTCTGTATATCAGTTCATTTCTCTACTACCATCAGGCATAGGAAACACGCAGATGTTGGCAGAGATGTGCCATCAGATCTCCACCTACAGTATTCCCTACTCTGAAGGCTGCAACAGGAAAAGGGAAAAAATAAAAGGCCTTACAGAATTACAGGATGAAAAAGCAAGATACAATCCCGCACAATTCCATTTTGTCTTATAACAGCTTGACTTTGCTTTTTAAAATCTGTAAACATCGAGAAGTATTCTACTTTATTAGCATTTTGCACCTTAAAGCAACAGCTTCAAAAACTACAACTGCAGCAGTACTTTTAGTTTTACCTCCAATTTATTAATACCTTATTATTAGCTTAGTTGCCGCCAATGAAAGGTGATGTTACAGTAGGTAAGCTGATGCTTCTTCAATCATCTCTCCTGTTATCCATGCAGAAATGCATTACACAACCAAAAGGTCTCTCATAAAATACTGTTTTCACTCCAGACAGCACAGACAATGAAGGAGAGATGAAATTTGTAGCGTGAGTACTGGAGTAAAATAAATAAAGCAGTAGCTGTCAACATATTAACAACAACTTAATCTCTTGAAAATGAGAAGCAGAAATGAAATCAGAAAAAAATATTCCCGGCAGCTACAGTTACAAGTGACACACACAAATCCTGTTTATTGTTCTCTTCCCGTGTGAGCTGGTATCTTATATATCCCACTGCTTGGGAGTTGATTATGAAAGCAATGCTGGGGTCTAAGATTTTCTTACAACTACTACTCTGTTTTAATTCCCATAAGAAATGCAGAAATAGGTCACACCCGTTCTCGTACTGTTCTGCCTAGTTAATTTGGCACGCTAACTTCTATTAGCAGCACACTAAATTCGCCTCTAATACATCACAAGCTGCTGACACTTTCATACATACAAATAATTGCCTTTAAAGAAAGAATTACTGCATCAGTCTTAAGTTATGGAGTACTAAGTAATTCGTGAGAAGCTCATCTGAGAAGTCTACCACATGGCAGGGTTTCCCATTCATTTGAATAAACACAGCTGAAAGGAAAAGTCTCACACTCTAAGTGTTCCTCTTCCCTCTACTATTATTTCCATACATCATCACAAATACTGAATGAGCTTTAGCAAATACAGAGGCTGACAAACTGCATTGCTTTTGGTGAGATAAATCCTTCCTTCAACAGCCTCATAACCACGTTCCTTTTCTGCCTTATCTCCTACTCTATTCTGCGCCTGTTCAGACCACTATTTTCTCTGCCAATCTTCTAAATCCTTTGCCTTTCTCAGCTCCTGTTCTTCGCTTTCTCTTTACTCCCATTACCATTCCTGCCTGTCTATTTTAGCTTTATTTCCTAGACACAACACGTAAGAACAGGGCAACTGTTATGAACAAATACTAGAAATCAGAGCTCTGTACCTGATGCTCCATTCCTGACACACCTGACACACACACATCATTCCAGACCTTGGGCACGAGGCATTAAACTCACCAATATCAGTGATTTTCCCAGTTCCCATAACTAGACAGCAATGTCATTAACAACAGCACATTCTCTGTGACATTTTTGCCTGAGTCCTTTTTTCCCCGAACTGATAACAAGAATAGAAAACAAATTACATGGTCTATACACTTAAGTGATTTGTAATGGATTCGTTTCACACCAAGACGTGGTAAGTAACACCATCCAGCACGCCAAGTCAGTCTCACAGAGTTTGTCATTAAATGTGAACAATAACTGTGCAAAGTGCAGGTAAGAGATGCAGGAAAACTCTCCCAGTGCCCCTCAGTGCCAGCCCACACCGAGCAGCTTCTCTAAGGGCCCCGAGGAGCAAAAGCTCAAGGACATTTAGGGTTTGATGGGTAAACTGTCCTGATTCCTTCTGGGGAGTAAAGAATCCATCCTCAAAAGCATAGCCCTGGCCAGGCCAGAGGGACCGGGAGCGCTGCTGGGATGGTGGCAGTGGCTGTGACACTGCAGCCTACCCAGAACCAAAAAACCCCCACCAACCAAGAAAACCAACCAGCTCTTTGGGAAAGGAGATCTTACCCCATTTTAAAATGTGTTTCTTTGACTTCCTTTGGGAAAGGAAATGGAGTTGTCTCGAATTGGGAAAAGAGTGCACAGGGTTAAGTCCCATGGAAATCTATTTTCTTTGCCTCTGAAATCTTGTTGAGTCTGAAGAGACAGAAGACACTTCAGGATGTCAAGAGAGAGAACTTCCCAGTATGGTCTTTACAGATGACCAAAATGCCTAATGTTGTTAGTTTTACAGGATGGAAAAGCCTTTTAAAAAGCAAAATTAAGACACATAATTACAAATTTCAAAGCAGTATTACTCATGCTACCAGAAGCCCTATGGTCTAGAATAAAAAGGACAAACCAAGGAAGGTATCTGCAAGCACAACAAAAATCTGAACTAAAGAAATACAGACCTAGCACCCATGAAAGATTACTGGAAAAGCAGAGCTTCGCCAATTTCAGATAAAAATTTTGCTCATCAGGGTGACAGAGAAGCACGTAGAAAAGGAACTACTTCAAACTGAAGTAGATAGATCAGGGTGCATCTCACCAGGTACATGACAATTAATTAGTGAGTTAGTAATATAAAAGAACAGAAACATTTCTAGTGGATTGGGGGGGGGGGGGGGTTTATTACTTTTATTTTTTTTAATGTTTAATCCTTCTTTTACTTCCTTTTCCACTGCCAAGGCTGAGATAAGAGAAGTGCAGGAGCACACAGGTTAGCAGGGACTCCAGAGATAACCTCCTGGCCGGGGCTTCACCAGGTGCTTCCTGGGGCTTGTGGGGACAGGGATGTCCCCAGCCTCCTCTGGGCAACATATTCAATAAATCCTCACCAAATCTAAAGCAAAAATGGTGTTAGTGTTCACAGATTATGACGAGCTTGAGCAGAAGTTGTGAGGCTTAAAAGTGTGTTTTCAATCTGCTTTATAGAAAACTATCTACACACGGCGAGGAAGCGTGTCAGTGTGTGTGTGGCCTCCTGTCTCCTACCTAAAGAGCCACCTGAGACAGCCAAAGCATTCTGCACTCAGCATTTCCCAGGGGGAGATTTGATTTTATTTAGGAGGAAAATGTGAGCAAACACCATTTTAGAAAAAATAAATAAAAAAAAAATTGCTAAATTTCTAGTTTTTCCTTGCCTAGACTTTTTCAGTCTCTAGTTTTGATGACTGATAGAAATGGTACTTGCATGAAACTGCTACCACTCCTTAAACTGATTCAGGATGACTGCCTCTGCAAAGGGTGCATAACCCTTGGCCTAAATATTATAGAGTCCCAAATTAAAGACATAACACTGAAATCGAAGTTATGGCTTGCTTGTGCCTCCGTCGCCAGACTCGGCAGATAAGACACACGTGACCAAGTTTGCATGCTTACAGTAACATTGAGAAGGAGGAAAAATAAATATTTCATGCATTTTACACGTTGGCACTTGAGAAATACATCGTCCAGGTACACAGGACATGCTGTGCCTCCGTGAAAGGCTGAACATTTTATGAGTTTAGAACTCTCCAACGCTGGCCTGTTTAATTTCTCAACCCCTGAACTGCATGAACTTTATGGCAGCTTTGCACTGGTGTACGACACGATGATTTTGCAAAGCTGTGCATCCCGAGGGAAGTCAAAGCACTACAAAGAGAGAACATTTCTATCCAGGTTTCAGGCAGGAAATATTTTAGGGACAGGACTGACAACTCCACACACACATTAAAACAGAAATCTTCCTTCTTACAAGAAGGGAGAACATTGGTTATCTAAGTCTACATAATCTTCAAATCAATGTTGGGAAAAGGAAAAAAAAAGGAAAACAACACACCAAGATTCAGTTTGAAAGATCACAGTCACAGCCTGTTATGTTGACTAGAAATTTTACCAGATGGTTACCTTTGATTTGTTTTTCAAAATGCATTGCTTGAAGAATCAAGCAGTGTTTAATCCTGGTATTATGTTTCTTATTAAAATCCTGGCTGGTTCTACACTTGTGGATTACTATGATTTTGAGAAATACAACCACATTGTAGAAGAAGCTTCACCAACTCCTCAGCAACCAAATCCCCACTTCTAAATACTATACTAACTCCTGCTCAGGAAATTTTATCCCACTGAACCCTCTTTTATTAGAAACTTTATGATTATAAATGTCGGCACAGTTTAAACTGTCTGATTACTTTTTTCACAGAAATATATTAGCTATATTTTACTGTAGCATTCTGCATGGGCTCAGCTTCAAATCCTACTCATAACAGTTATATTATCAATAACACAAATGACACATAATTGGATTTTTTTTTTTAAGACTGCCAGTCTCTTCTCCTCCAGTCTCTTCACTAGCAGAGCACATAGAGACCTCTCCATTATTAAAAACTTTCAGGGTTTTTAACTTGTTTTAAAATTATTATTCCCTTTATAAAATTCCGATAGGCAGTGGATACTGGATAGCACATTTACTATACAGCAAATTAGGGAATCTTTGCAAAACTGCCAGTAAATCTGGAGAGAAATGGTACACATTCAGTGTATTTGAGAATGTGTTGTAAGAAAATGACATACTGGGTATTTAATTATATTATTTCCCTTTGAATATAGATAGTACAAACAAAAGGTTTTTACTACAGATAATTAGTGCATGAAATTTCTTTTAAGCATGATTTATGATAAAAAGTTAAAATGCCAGGTTTTCTGCATAGATAGAAACAATATTTTCTTCAAGATTATTTATCATGTACTAAATACTCCTTTATTTGTGAATTAAGTGATATTTAAAAATGCACATCAAAATGAGGACTCAAAATAAAATGCATTTTTTTACTTTTTGAATGAATTCCATGAACTATCTTGTAAAAAGTATTTATATTCTGGCATTTCTATTTCTGTCTATTTAAAAGAAAACTGAGTCATGAAACCTGATGTAAATAGTTCTAATTTTACCTTGCTTTACAGCCTAAAGAGCTATAAAAAGATGAGTTGTAAAAAGCTGGGATGATCTAAATAGGATCATAGGAAGGTAATCTGATTGTCTCTTATGGTTGGTCATGGCCATCAGCAGAACATCCTGATAACGGGCAGACAGAATCCTCCAAGCAGCAAACTTGTGTAAAAGAACTTTTTTTGAAAAGTAAATACATAATCTGTCTTAAAGGCAACTTGCTTTAATGAAGAGAATTAGCAGTATCTCTCTTTGAGTTCTTTGGGGATTCCAAGTGCTACTGATTGCTTGATACACAGAATCGTCTTAGGTGAGATTCCCTTGCTATCCTGCAAACCCAAATGTAGTATCCTTCTGGTAGCTCAAGGAAATTAAAAATAAGAAATAAACCCCCAAATGATCTCCTCCTAAAACACAGAGAGCACGAAATGCAAAATACGAACCAAAATCATGGACAGAAAAAAGAAAATCAATCACTTAAAAATCAAAGTAGTAATCACAACTGAGTTTGGTTCGCAGTTTGTGGGGTTTTGTGTTGCTTCTCCCTCTCTCACCCTCAAAAAAAAAAAAGATAAAATACAGCACAAGGTACTTAAGCAACATCGACGTTCTTAAAACTAAGATCAGTTGTATAAGCTGAGGGTTTTTTTTCCCTCTGCTCCAAGAACAGTATAACTATTTTTGGAAACCAACCACTAACTCCATATATTTGTCACAGCAAGAATCCCAGTCCATTATTTTTAAGTTGGTTTTTTTTGGGGTTTGTTTTGTTTTGGCTTTTTTTTTGGAAAACTCCCCTTGATTTTTGACATTTTGGGATGAAATGACTGAGTGGGAGGGAGTGGGAGGGTTAATGTGCACCTGAGCAGAGAGATTTCCAACATCAGTGCCCTGCACTGTGTATGGGGCTGGGAGGGAACAGCGTCAGCCCAGCACGCTTGGAAAACAAGCTCAAACACCCGAGCTGGCCACAGGCCTCTGCAAGTCAAGAAAAAAAAAAAAAATCTTTAAAATTAAAGACTTTTTAAAATCTTCAACGTGAATAAAAAAGCCTCAAGTTTTCACCTCTGGAATTTCAGGCATTCCCTTCATGTTTCTCATCCTTACGCTGCAGAAGAATGAAATGCATGCAATTCCAGCATGTCTTTGAACAGCCTTTTAACAGACATGACAGACCTCGTGCAGCACCAGGGAGTTAAAGCCAACTCTCAGGGGCAGCACATGAGTATCAGTGAGACATACGCTTTTAAAAAATTCAAATTTAAAGAAATCTATTGATTAATGCGGTGTTACAAAATGTACTTGTGTAGCTTAATACAAAATCAATGGGGTATTTATTACTGTGGCAATTTCCAAAGTTCATTCCATTTGCTTCCTTTGCCATTATTTACATTTAAGGAACCTACAGTAATATTTCTAAACAAGAAAAGCATCAAAAAAAAGACCTCTTTAAGAAGAAACTGGGGAAACTGGAAAAAAAGACCTTAGTAAACAAGTAGCATATTTACAACAAAATGTAACATCTTTATATTAAAGATATATTGGAAAGTTGCAAGTGACAGATCACAAAAGCAAAATAACTGTGAAATTTTTAACCACAGTTACTAAATTCTGATTATTTTTTTTTATATAACAGGGTTTGTTTTGACATGTCAAAAATAATAGATAATTCCTAAATTGTCATGGAAGTGAAAGAATATTTAATGTTTGTACTACAAAGACAAACAGCTACAAGAATGAATCACTTGTTCACAACCAGGAACTGCTAAACAGAACAGTCTGTGAGATATTTGATAAGAGATTCACACATGCCTATTTGCCAGAGCCAAAAGCAACACTTGTTATAGTTTTTCTGTCTTCATTTGTATGTGTAATTTATTCAAGAGACAAGTAGGTGATAAATTATCCATAAACTGAATTTCAGCAGCAGCGTATAGAAGGGTGGTGCAGATCACCTGCAGGTGATGTGCCATGGGTGGCTCTCCGTGTATCGAACAGTCACACGCATGCTGGCACGTTCCCTTGGTGAACAGCACCAGGGAGAGCAACTCAAATCCACTGACAACACGGACTCGGACGAGGAACCTATTTGTGCCACCCTGTTCTATACGTTAGTATGTGGGAAAAGTCTCAGTACAGTGAGAGCTGGTGGCACAGCTGGTGCCACTTCAGTGACAGGTACCTGCCCAACTTCTCCTTTCATTACCTGACACTTAAGAGAACTCTTTCCTTTTGCATCTTTGAGCAAGACTGGTCAAAGCTCTGCTGATAAATACCATCACAATCCGAGGATGTGTCTTACACCAAGCACGAGCTAAAGGAGAACTTGTAGTGATTTGCTGCCCTGATGCAGTTACCACTTTGTACCCGAGATCCTGACGCTGCCTGTGCAGTGACACCTGGTCCCACCGTCCTCAGCAGGAGTCTCTCGAACCCCAACTGCTGCCAAACATGCTTTAAACACACCCTGATGTCCTGTGACTCTACCTCCAAGCTAGAAATGATTTGCTACTATTGCATCTCTGATCATCAGGCAGATTTCCAGCTCTGTGCCTTGTGCCTGAGTAAAAGCATTGCTCCTACTGAGCTCTGGCAATACCTGCCTCTTGTCATTCCTCAAGAGTTCAAAAATGCCCAAACCCCACGAATCTTTGCTAAAGGTTTTTATTGGAGCTGATGACTTGTATCATAAAAACAGTTTTATCACATAGAATTTCTTCAAAACAAGACAATATGTATTGTGAAATCAAAGGAAAACTAAGTTCACTCAAAGAACTAGGGCCATTCAAAGCAGTTGCTTGCTTGTCACTTAGGAATGTGATATTCAACTGTATGTACATTAAAGTACTCCAAAAAATAGATTTTTTTTTTTTTTCCTTTCTCCTGCCATTGTTCCCACACTCAGAAGCACTCAGAGTCTCACTGACTAAAGGAAAAACTCTCTGGGCTTTGATTTACAGACTTTTCCCTACCAGGGTGACTGATACTGTTTCTGTAATTGTACACATCTATTTCAATACTGCACTTTAAATCATTAGTTTCATAAATATTTTCTCTGCCTGAAGCACTGACAGATATAATCAAATAGCTCCAGTGGATCAGCCTTACAAAGCTGAACTTTCATCACAATACGGATGAAGGAGCAGTACAGGAACAGAAAGGGACCAACTCCACAGCTGGCCCAGAGCAAAACCATTCCTTCACAAAGCCTGAAGGTTTACTCCTGGATCTTGGACTTCATTCTCTGAACTTCAGTTTACACAGGCAAAGGAGATAGGTAACAATTAAAAACGTGACCTAAATAATTCAAACAAATCCTCCATTTACCTTTGGATGCCCTGGTATTGCTATCTTTACCTAACTGTGGATTATACATTATTAAGGAAGCTTGCCTGGCACTTACTTGAACCCATGAGTTAGGCATACATAGAACTTCTTTTATGAATAAAGTTTACACTTGCCCTAACAGTCTGTCTGGTAGAATAGCAACATTCAGGTAGGTGGGACATCCTCTGGGAATAAGGTCTGAAATCCTCAGTTTTATTTCTTGAGATTGCTGTATTCACTCGATGGCAATTGAATAAAAATAGGGCTCTGAAAACCTCATAGAGCTGCCTGGAAACACACTGTTCCTGCAAGGCTGACAGATTTGGTTAATTGTGAGGAACTCCTTCACTCATAAAATGAAATGGCTTCATGTCATTTCAACCCGTGTGTACCTGGGAACTACAATATGAATTACTCTTAATTTATCTGCAGTGCTGCCTGCATGCTTTATGAAAAGTATATGTGTATATATAAACAGGGTAGAAATTAACTTCTGCCTAAGGCTACCACCAAATGTCAATTAAGCTGCCAGACTTTCAGGGGTTGGTATTCTGTCTCTCTGCCTGGGGGAAGATTTGTATTCAATTTATTGTTGAATAAGACAACCAGTTTGGCAGGGAAAGCAGATTAACAAATTATACACTTTTTTTTTTTTTAAAAAGGTGAACATAACTTATTGAAAACAAATTTAAGGAAGCTTTCTTATTATTCTTATAACTATTTTTCAATGTATAAAGCTGGAGAGGGGAAGACCATTAACTGTCTGTAAGCAGGATCTAATACAAGCAATATAAGTTGAAAATGCACTCTTGCATTTGTTTTATTATTTCACTATTTTATTAACATATAAATATCCTTGGGAGAAGCTTCTGCCATGCCCAGCCAGAGGATGTAAAAAACAGTTTTGCTTCTAAACAAGATAGTAATTCACTAGCTGTTAAAAATGCTTTGTTCTTTCTATTAAACAAACACATAAATTATCTCTGTCTCTCCTTGCAAAGAAACACTTGTTCCCATTTCAAGCTTAGGTCTGTCTCAATACTGCCCTACCTTTAGGGATGCTCAAGTAGTTAGGTACCAATTTATATTCCAATTCTCTCCAAACACAGCCATTCAAACCCAAATTCATTCATTACACTAAAATTTGCAGGGTACCAGTGTGGATAGAAAGGATAACAGATTTGGGTTCACACCCGGTAACACTCACAGCGGTTATTGCAATACGTGGACTCTGTGATTTGACCCTTCCCTGTCCCTCAACCCTCACTTTTCCAAAGGTTCCACATCAAGGGGAATATCAAATTTGCAGCCACGTTCTCCCCACACAGTGCTCTTCCTCAGGGGGGAGTTCCCATTTAAAACAGCCGGTTTGTGGGGTTGGTTCTGCTGAGGTAAGACCTTGCTTGTTTACACACACAATCCAATTCTTCCTCTGGAGCATAAACGGAGACATTCTGAGGCAAAAGCTCCACATGCAGCCAAATGTATGGACAAGACCTACACCCAACGAGGTGTTTCCACTATCAGTTTGTTATTCACTGGGATGGCTGGGTATCGGAAAGGGAATGTGATCCGTGGGTTCTTGTTTCCTAATTTGGAGTAGCATTCTTTTTATCTCGTGATCTGAAGAAAATCAGTGTTTGCAGAAATTATGTGCAACTACAGGGAGCTGAGGACTTCGGTCTCCTCAACACAGAATTCGGTGTTCTGAGAGTCTGACGAGGAAACAGAGCTATGGAAGTCACCATGTAAGTGCACATTTTGTTTGCTTGGACAGCACAGAGAGAATATCTTTCCATGACTGCTGGACATCCCACTGTATATATATACATACATACACACAAAAACTGTCTTACACCAGAGGCAAACAACCCAGAAAATCATGTGGCTCCACTGCAGGATTGAGCACATGCCCAGGTACTGCCACACTGCTGCTCATGCACCATCTTCCCCCCAGTATGGCAAACTGGGCAATGGGCAGAGGGGAGCCTGAGTGCCCAGTTTATACGAGAGCTGAGTTTGTTCTGCTCACTCCAAGTGTTCAACTGCATTTAACTCCCATGACAACACCACGGCAGGGGCTGGGGAATGCCAGCCCCGCGGGTGTGCCGCAGCTCAGCTGCTCGGAGCACATGCTTTCACAGGTTCCCTCCATACCCAGCCCGTGGAGCCTCTGCCATTGCCTGTACACCCAGCTCACGCATTTCCAGGATCCACTCAAGGTCACCATCGTGTTCCCCATCAGCTCTCGGTGTTTGGAAACAAATATTGGCTAAAGGGTTCTCTGCTCCTACTGCGTGAGTTGCAAAAAGTTACCAGTTTACAAACACAGAGCATCAGAAATAAAAAGGCCTGATAGAGTGCTATGGCAAACAAGAAAATCCTCACAGATGGAGCATCTATTCTCTCATTTTCTCTCCAGGAGCATTCTTTGCCATTTAGATTCTTCCCACATTCAGCTGTACAATAAAAATATCTTTTGCTGTCTTTCCTCAAGCCATCCTTTAGTAAAGCATGGGAAAGAATTGAAACAAAAGTATAATAATTACTAAAAAAATAAAATAAAATAAAATAAAGAGATAAAATTGTGCAGGACTCCTATCCTTTTCCTAAGATATTTTGCGTATTTTGTCTATTCTACCTTTTAGTCTCTTTTTCCACAGGGCCAGATGGGCCTTAACCTCTGCAGTGCTCAGGCCTTCCTTCTGCAGGTCTGTGGCTGCCCTGGGAGCTGACCCCCCCAGATGTGAGGCAGAGATATCTCCCCCACCCCACCATGATGCTCCTGTCCCATCATTTGCAGCTGCAAATCCTGCTGTTGTCGTTGTGTCATGGAAACGGCATGAAAATCACTGCCTTTTTCCTCCCCTTTCCCCCACCCAATGTTTTGTAGCTTCTCCTTTCTTTAGGGGAAAACAAGACTCAGAGTAAGGAGGTGGCCACAGTGATTCCTGGGGTAGACACTCCTCTGGGAGCCCCTGCCTTTCCTCCTCCCAGCTCACCACTGGGAGCTTTCCTTTTGTTCTGCCTCTCTCCCCCTTTTCTTGTTCTCTTTACACGCTCAGAGCTGCCCATGCCATTAGTTATGGGTCCTACAAGCGCATCTCGAAGCACATCTCAGCATCCTTTCTGCAACACTCACCAGGGATATTCACAGACTGGGTTGGACTGTACCTCAAAACAACACCTGACACCGTTTCCTTATGCTGTGGAAGACAAAGGTAATGTCAACAGGAAACCAAATTATCACATTAGCAAGTTTTCTGGATCCTTATTGCTTTAAGGCAAAGGGGTGAACAGGGATGTCAGCAAAACAATCAAGTTCCAAAGGGGAGAAAAAGAAATTATCAAGGTAACTGTAGTTGATATAAAAAAAAATATTCTTCATTGTATTTTTGACTAAAATGCCAGATATTAATTCTCAAGGAGGCTTTTTTTATTTTATTTTGCCATTAGGTACAAGGATAGTGTTTAGCATGGCAGCAGTGCTCAAATCTCATTTATTGAATGGACATCATTAGAGCCAGCAGAGCTCAGAAAGGTTATTAGAGCCTCATCTGAACTACAAAAATGTCAAGTCAAGGGGGAATGGTGAATGGTGATAGGAAACTTATTCCAGTTATCTTATATTAGCCAGAAAAAACAATGCAGGGTTTCAACAAAAACAAAACAAAGCAAGGACAACAGCAACCTGAGATGCATTTATGATCACACCCAACAAGATACTCAGTTTTCTGTGTTCCCAACATCATTAAAACAGGTCCATTTTACCATTAGTTGCTCATTGCTTCTACCTCCAATCCACCAAGCCAGCTTTAGTATGGTAGTCTGCTAGTTACAACACTGACAAGAAATGGCTGTATATACAGGTGAGTGAAAAACAGCAAAAAGCCTCTGTGGAAACAGTGATTGAGAACTGCTCCTCTCCCACTGGTAAAACTCATGTGTCACATCACTTATATTCTCAATTTATTTGATGAAGTCAGAGAGGTCTGAGAAGATTTTAGAAAAAAACAATTCTAATAGTACTATCAAATAAACATGTGACTATGAAGATGCAATTTTTTACATCAATTTTGGAACAACNAGGAAACACACAAACTCCAGAGTGTTCCATGCAAAATCCACACTGCCAACCCCCCCCCAGGCAGAGCCTTAGGACAAACCCTCCCCTCCCCAGCAGCTCACGTGCATTGCACACACGGTGTGGACTGAGGTTAATGTGCACAAAAAGAGGTTTTTTTTTCAAGACCAGTAAAAAGTGTTGGCTATGATCTTTTTTCTTCTCCTGTGTACATCGAAGTGTTATTTTTCTTTCGCATTCTGTTCTACAAAAGATCTTTAGCACCTATTTTGGCAGAAAGCTTAAAATACCAGGGCAATCAGAAAAGAAGTGCAACAGTGACTTCAGAGAAAATTGAAGCCGAGCAACAGAGGGAAAAAGGATCTGCAGTGATCTGTGTAGGGCATCGGTTCCTTGTTTTGCTCAGACCTGTTTGCTATAAATTAACACCTAAATTTTGGACACTTTTTTAAAAGACCTGTTAATTTTTTTCAGGACCTACGCTTACATGGTGAGAATACCTGCAATCCCATCACCTGTTATCCAGATAAACCAAAACCAGAGCAGATGGGACCCGAATTATGGACCTTGATTCTTGGCCAGAAAAATATCAAGCATTATGAAAAAATAATGATTAAAAGCTCACACTGTAGTCCTTCTATAGATTTCACAGTAAACATGCTATGAGAAAATAACATTAAAACAACTTGACAGATGATCTTCAGAAATTAATAGGCAAGGATTGGAACATTATAACACAAGTTTCACTTCCTTATTTTCCTTATTTCTGGTTATTTAAGACCCTGTGACATTGATTTGTTCTGGGGAGGGGCCCCAGTATCGCTGTCTTTGAAGGGACTGCAGTAAACTTGAGTCTGCAGAGCAAATTTCCAACCATAAATCTGCTCATACTTCTACACGTGTTGCAGCAAAGTCAGTTGGACTCTTCCTATCACCAGTTTCCTAAATTTAAATTTGAAAATAAAAGTTTGTGGAGGCCTCATGTGGCCATAAAACCAACTGTACCATAAACCTCCAATACAGAGAGACTTTAAACTCTGGCCTAAATACAATGACACCAGTACAACACTCCAGAACAAGTGGAGGGAAGGCAGAGAGGGCAGAGGTAGAGCACGAGAGGGAAAGGAGCAGGACAAAAGCCAGAATGAATGAAGAAGGGAATAGAACTTGTGCTCCAGTCTCCTGAAGTCATGGCTGCAATAGTTCATAAGGTTTGAAATTGGAAAGACTATGTTGCCTTATTAAGAAATGCTATCTTCATCTATAATTACATCTGGACCATATAAACTCAGCAATTAATTTTTATTGATACAGATTAATACAATTTCTCTATTTAAGATCCAAGGAACTGATCTGTGTATTTGCAATCTTTGCTCATTTCATTTTGTGAGGCTGCCTATTACTGGCTTATTAAAGTCTCATTATATCATTAAGCCCAAATGTCAATCCTGGTCCCAGTCCAGGCTCTTCTCCCTGTATTTAGTCATTACCCACAGAAATACTTTCCAATAGCAGTGAGTTTGACACTTGCTGACCAATTCAGTGTTTACAGTAACACTGAGACTTCATTTCTTTAGTTAAAACAATGTGTTTACTCAAGACTAATATGCAGTATTGTGGAGCAAGAAAGATCTTTATATGAAATTATATATATGCATATATTTTATGCGGGGAAAACTCTCCACAGAGCTGCCCAGCTCACGCAGCCACCTGCCTCACCCTGCCAAAAACAAGTCACATGTCCTGGTGGACTGTCACCTGTTTATTAGAAATGGACAGAGAATCCAGCTCAGATCTCCAGCTTTGATGCCATCTAGAAGAAAGAAGCAACTATTTGCCTTCTAGCCCAATTTAAGATTGCCATATTTCATATTATTTTGCATATTCAGGAAGACTCACCTCAGTAGTTATGGCCATAAAGCAACTGAGGTCAGCTCATTCCTCCAAGAGGAAGTACTTTGTTGTTCTTCTAAAGGTATCATGGCTTGAAATTGTAATTAAAATAAAGTAGTAAAAAACTGAAAGTTGTCTTTTAGAATTTCAGAAATCAATGAAAAAATGGCTTCATCCTGCATTAGGGGGACTATCTATGAGATCTCTAAGTAAATAATTAGATGTATCACTACAAGCCTAAGCAGCAGTTAATAATTACCCCAAAATACCCTGAATTAGCAATTTTATAACTATTCTCCATATTAAAACACGGTGACCTAATCTACCAAGAACAGCTTCCAGGATTCTGTCTAATGTGTTGTCAGTATATTTCAAGTTCATAAATTTGATTTTTAAAAAGCAACAGATTTTTCAAAGATTATTCTCACACTGGCTAAATATGATACCCATCTGTGAATTAAAATAAATACATTCAGAAAACTATCAAAATGCTCCTTAAAATCAAACATATGGTAAGTGTTCACCATGTCAGACTCAAGATAATTTCTCCAGTAGCTGGGCCCTCCAAAACTGACCAATCTCGTGGTTTTGGTTTTGATTTTTTTTTCAAAATTTCACTTGTTACAAAGGTTTAACAAGTTCACGAACAGCAATGTGTGTAGGACCTGAAAAAAGAATTAAATGCAGATCAGAAAAAGTATGGGTTTATTTTTATTTTCAGTTTAAAAAAATAAACACCATACTGATAAAATGTTGCTTATCATAAGGAGAAAAATGATATTTGAAAGTTCTTTTGGAAAAACAGCCAAACTAAAGGAACAGGCTCAGCTACTCAGCTTAGTTAGTAATATTTTGCTGTGTTATGACCTGGACCAATTCCAAACACTAAGTCCTTCAGACAGTGGCACCAGCACAGAGCACCTTCCCTCTGAACAAACAGGCACCCTCCTGGCAAAGGACAGGCTGCTTGGAGACAGAGAGATCTAATAATTCTGAATATTAAAAAACACAATTTCAGAAAATTAAAAAATAGATTTCTAAAAATGAAGCTTTGGGCTTTTCAATAAAATGGGAAAAATATTATGAATCATCCTTTCAGCAGGCCAACAGAAGAGACAGGGAAGAGAAAAGGAAAGCCAAAAAAAAAAAAAAAAGGTATACTACAATGACAAAAATTGAAAAATGCAATTTCCAAAGTTACAAAGTTACAAGCCCACTTGAATGAGAAGCTCCCGCTATCATTTCCCTTTCTTGGCTATTTATTAACTTCCATTTCAATATGTTATTTTAAGAACTCAAACCTATACTGTTTGGGGACACCTGTTTCTTTTTGAAACACCATTGGGAGACAGATTCTAAGGGACAAATTATTCCAGTTGTCAGGCTTAGAACAAGAGATCCAAACACAGATTTTTCAGATTTCTCTGTTTTCCCCGTTTTCTCTAAAATACGTAACAATTAATAATAAATTATTAATAGTTTTGGCACATAAAATAGATGCAAGTTACCAAAGCCACAGGAAGGCTATGGAATTCTTCTCCACGTAGGCAGGAATAGAGGTGAGGGCAGTTTCCCACTGCAGCTGGAGAAGGGCTCCGACACAAAGCACAGGGACAGTTTGAGGGGTTTGTACTCCTAAACCCCTCAGTCTGCCTTGGAAAGGCTTATTATTATAAAAAAAAAAAAGAAAAATATCAAGTTAAAGCTGATCAAGTCCATTATTTTTAGGCAGCTGCCTTTGGAGGCCAATGGAATGGAAAATTCCTTTCCTTCACAGCTCTGCAGGTGCACTTACATCATGAAGGACCTTCAGAATAAAGCAAAGTGTACATATCACTACTGTCTTCAAAACAGCTTATGAACTTTTCAGTCCATTGTGATCACAGTTCCCTGTATTAGAAGGGAGCCTATGCCCTTAAATCTTAACTCTGTGAACTCTTCCCTTTCAAGTACCCAACATGAGAACCTTTTCAGGCACAGAAAAGTCAGAGCTCTAATGAGATCCTCTCTGACAATTGGAGAATAAACCCTTCTATTATATGTACTACAGAGATCGGAAACTCATCTGCTATACCTCTCATTTTTCTTTACGATCCTCTCAGTCCCTTAACTGGAGTACCACGTCCCTGACTTGAATTTATATCACGCTTGTCGAGATGCAACAAGCAGCAGATTGTGGAACCGGGTCGCTTAAGGGAAGAGAACTTCCCGGAGAGGCAGCCTGTTGTCAACTGGACTGAACAAAGCAAGAGCTTAACGCCCACGGTAACAAATCCATAAATATGGACAAAGTGACACCTCTTCGTACTCTCTTGGAAAACCAACCAGCTGAGTGACTGAGCAGGAAACAAAGACCCCAGTGCAGTCTGTAGCATCCAGTGTTAAGCAGATTTTCTGCTGAGTAGCAAGTGACAGAAGGTTACACGTATTCCAGAAGGGAGGATGTGGGTATCCAAGCCCTGGTTACAGCAGAGGAGGAAGGGAGGCAATGCACAATATGAGACAGTTCCTGGGATCTGGCTGTATATCCTCCGCTATGCTGCACAACAAATTTCAGTGCAAGGTACAGGGAATATAACATGGGGCCTTAACTCTGAAGCCTACATGAGTGTGATGTGGCTCAGGACTTGAGAGTTCCCTAAAGCTCTGCTAAAGCCAGAAAGGAAGTAAGATTTCCCTTCCCAAAGGAAGGGGATATCAGCTGTTGCTATTTCACAACCATGGAAATACCTTTATTGATTTCAATTTTAAAGCTTAGAAACTATGGCCCTCATAAAACATAAACACACGACGTTGAAGAGAAGAACCATATCCAGATCATGAGACAGAGTAGCAGCTTGTAAGACTACATGCTGTTAATTGTGGCCAGAAATAACGGCTAAACTTTTGAAAACAGTGTCAGTGTTATGGTGTTTTTCATAGAATCACAGAATCAGCTGGGTTAGATGAGACCTCTGAGATCATCAAGTCCAACCCTTGATCCAACCCCACTGTGATTCCCAGATCATGGCACTGAGTGCCACGTCCAGTCTCATCTTAAAAACCTCCAGGGATGGAGAAACCACCACCTCTCTGGGCAGGCCATTCCAATGCCTGATCACTCTCTGTAAAGAATTTCTTTCTAATATCCAACCTAAATTTCCCCTGGCAGAACTCAAGCCCGTGGTTTCTTTTAGTTTTTAATTTTGTGGGTTTTTTAGTATTACATGTCCTCCTAAGCTCATGGTATGCTTTCATCACATCTCACCTATGCAGGTTTAGAACCTGCACACAAAAACACAGTGAAACCAAAATGTCTATTCTCTTAAAATGCTCCTCTAGATAATCATGGTATTTTTTAAAATAAATATTCTACGTCCCTTTATTTTTGCTTTGTTTTGGTAGGAAATCCTTTTGATGAAAACAATTCATGTGTCATACCATATCTCATAAAACTAAATTTTAATGACTGTATTAAATAATGGCTACAGGCCAACAGGAAAAGGGCTTGCATGGCAGTTTAATTGACAAGAGCATCTGAAGTGTCCTTGAAAATTATTTAAAAGTTTATTACAGTCCTGGAGGTCAAGAATAAAAGGCTTCAAACAGCAGTTCTGCCGAGGTCCTTCTCTGACCCAGATGCTGTACCTTTGATGTTCCTATTAATTCAAAAATTTAACTTAACACACAGACACCTTCAAAAACTCTCCTCTTTTGAAAATTTGCAATCATTCATATACTGCAGAGCTCAACAGTGTTTGAATCTCTGACTAGAACATAAATCTGTGATGAAGCATAATTACTTCAAACTAAATAACCTACACAATGCCACAAGCGATGCGAGAACACATTTTAAAAGGCACTAATTTATTATGCAAGCTGGAAAGAAGTGAAATATGTCAAGAAGTGAAAACAAGTGTAAAGCAGCACAAGTATTTTATATATTTCTGAAATATCTCACAATATACGTACAGCATTTCTTTCTCATGAACATCGCCAATGAAATTAAATTTGCGTGATCATATCTGCTAAACAGATAGTTATTGCTGGACTTGGTCATAAAGTTGGCAAAAGTTACATCACCTGTGAAGAAGGGAGTATGCTTTCTACATTGGCACTGCCTCCATTGGACATCTCGGGATACATATGTATATTTATATATATATACACACACGTTTATATTTTAGAAGCAGTCTAAATACAGATTCTATAGGGAAAATAAAAAATGTCTTCATACTGGATGGGAAACCTAAATATTCACTCTGCCAGAGGACAGAGAA
The DNA here is from genome assembly GCA_013396735.1 of Grallaria varia. Taxonomy (NCBI): domain Eukaryota; kingdom Metazoa; phylum Chordata; class Aves; order Passeriformes; family Formicariidae; genus Grallaria; species Grallaria varia. The sequence goes on along the minus strand of VWZG01013026.1, from coordinate 1,731,286 downwards.
TACCTTAATGACTCTACCACACACACAAAATTATCAGCATGGCAGGCTGACAAAAGAGAGGTTAACTGACAGATACAATAGCTTCACCTTAACCCAGATGTCAGGAAACATGTCATTATTGATATTCAAAGCTGCAACAGACCAGTTAAGTGACTCACAGAAAGCTGAATAGGCAGGCGTTTAAAATACCATGTGTGGAAGGATAAATTCATAGCTTACCTTACCTGAGGAAAAAATGAGGTCTTTTTTTGCTTTGTTTTTATTTCAGAGCTTACAATTTTGTTAAATATCTCCTCTGTATGGCTTTGGACAATTCTACAATATCCACATGTGGTCTAAGATAAACTGACCATTTTTCCCCTCTGAGTTTTCTGCCTTAAGTCCAAAGAATTATTCAAAATCTTAAGAAAATCTGAGCTCAGAATTCAGCCTAACTGATGTCACTGTTATGTAAAAATATAATATCTCATTCAATCCAACATGAAGCACAGTTTAAATATGCTGATGACATTGCTCAGAAAATGTACACAGTGAGAAGCAAACCTACATGATTTACTTGATTTTCAAGAGTGCAGAGCATTTACCTCATGTTTAAATTATGACAAAATAGGACAAATGTATCAAGGGAAATGAAGGACATCACACAGAAACTGTGGCTTGAATTCCTTTCTTCTCTTCCACACACATATCTGGGATTCTTAAAAGGAGGTGTGAACTGTCCAAGTGAGACTCATCCTCTTTTTACTTCCCAACACATATCCTTTTTATATCTACCCAAAACCCGAGAAAGGTGCCTGATCACCATTATCTATAAGAATCCTAAGGCAATGCCATTACAGAGGATCATGTTATGGCTCACAGCACCTGCTCACACACACAGAATATCCACATTGGTCCTCTTCTTAAGTTTAGCCAGTTTTTTGTATTTCCAGCAAAAGTAGAGTTGTCGACATTTTAGGAGAATTTACTTTGAAAGAAATCGGTGTCTTGCTGGTAGCAGTGAAAGGAACATGAATGGTGAAAGGGTATATAACCTGAGTCTGAAAACAGCTATTGGCTGTCAACTCCACATACTGAAATTATGATATGAATTAGTATCTTCGAGACATGTCAGAAGCCTTTCTTCACTTCCCTTAGAACAGATTTATGAGTCTGGTCTCCTCCGTGGAGGTGAATAATTTAAAGTACCCCACCCCTAACTTGATAATGAAAATGAGTCCAATTTGAACTTTTAACTCTTTGACATTGGCGAATATATAATGCAGAATTAGAATGTAATATAAATGCAGCCTGGATTAACCTATTAATCATTTTGTGATCTTAGCAAAAAAAAAAAAAAAACTATTAAGAAAATGGGTCATTCAAATGAGTCATTACATTTCAACAAATGTTAGCTTTTGTATTCCTCATCTAAGAGGAACCCCTGCTTCTACCAGAAGTGTTTGTCCAGAGCCACCTTTTTTCTAAAACAGTAGACTGCAGTCACATCAAAACAAATTTGTCTCCTCAAAGTTTAATTAAAAATGTAATTTTTAACCCAGAGAGAAAAGCCTTAAGCATTTCTTTGTCTAAAAATCCCCAACCAAAAATCCTTAAAATTCTCTTTGACTTTTGTGCCCAGTTTTGTAACTGCATGTTTCTTTATTACAACAGCACATAAAACTTTACAGAAGGGCAACAATGCAGTAACAGCAAGTTTTCCATCGCTAATACTCAGGCAGCCAGATGACTTGATATATACATTAAAATCACAAATTTGTGATGCTTTCATCCCTTGGTAATGACACAGAATGATTTTTACTGGCAACATCATAAAATTCATCACAATCTTCACTACAATTCACATCTCAGTTGAATTTGAATTCATAACAAAAGGGATAAGAAGGTTAATGTACCAAGCTAGACAAAAAAGAAGACGCCTGAACAGCCACTGAATATTCTATTTCAAGCATCCATCCTTGACAAGCAAGCTGCAATTAAGAAAAGATTTACTTTTATGCATCAAGTCCTCCAGTTTGATCTGTGAGGCTGCACACACTTTCCCCTATTGTCTAAAGCATCATTTCACAATGTTCAGCACAACAATACAAAAAACCACTATCAGAAAATCCAATTGTTTCATCCTGTCACAGAGCTGGGCTGACCCCAGGCCAGGGGAAGCTCTGAGCAGCCCTATGCTCAGCTGGAATTCCAGACTCCCAGCTTCCTTTCCCAAATCCATGACAGCCTCACGCAGCCCTGGACAAATCTCTGCCGCCCTCTCCAGTCCATAATACAAGAGTTCATCATCATGGCATCAAAGTGATGCTACGGCAAGAAAATTCATGCAGCAACTTTGGTGCTATTTAACTACCCCACAACGGGCACTACTATCACCCAACGTACAATGCTTCTTATTTATGCAAACGCCAGTATTCCAGCAGAGTTACTCAGCAAGGGCCCCACCTCCTTGTTTTTAACCCCATGGAAAAACCAATGACTCTGTGTTATACCTGGGGTTGTTGTAATGGAAGATAATCCCACAGCAGGAGTTCAAATACAGGCTTAAAAAACCTAACCCAGAGCAGAAAAAGACCACCCTATCCAGTACAAGTAGATCTGGGCTTTAACTGTTCTCAGGTACAGGGATATACCAAAGATTCACAGAGTCCTGTGGATGGGTCATCTAGCTGAGCCTGCAGGTCAGAGCAGAGCAGGGGGCTCAGGGCAAAATCCATGGGAGCTCTGAGTTAGATCATGGATGGACAATCAGGTACCTACCTCTCTGGGCAACCTGTTCCACTATGGGACCACCCTCATAGTGAAAACTTATTCCTGGCAGTGAAGTGAAGTTTCCCATTTTGCATCTGCTGCCTCTCGTCCGATGGTTTGTCTCCTTCACTCCTCTATGAGGTAGCTGTTGGCAGAAACCAGCTCTCTGCCAGGGGAGAGCAAACCCAAATCTCACAGTTTGTAAATCACATCCTTTTGGGGTGATGTGAGCAAACATCAAATGCATTTGTAAAATAAGCACCAGCACTAAGACAACCTTTTAGAGATCATAAACCCAAGAACCCAAACCATACAACTAGCTAATAATGTGTATGGGTTTAAACACATATTCTATTCTTTGTTATCTGCACAGCCACTACTTCTGTCACAGGGTTTTTTGGGGTTTTTGTGTTAGTTTTGGAGGCTTGAGAGGGGTTTTTGGTTGCTTTTCCCCTGCAGTTTCTACATCAGAAACACTTCAGTCCATTGCTGCTTAAGCCAGGTAAGAACAGGAGATAGCAACCAGATAAAGATCTAGCACTCAGATTTTTTACAGCCTAAAACCATCCAGAGGCGCTGGATATTTTTACACAGACCTATTCTCTCTTGTCTATTACAACTGAGAGACCAAGAGAGAGAACAACCATTTAGGGCATTACAGCACCATTTTCTACTCACCTGCCTGTCCTCAGAGCCTGAGCATCATTGATTTTCCGTGGGACTTATCCTCCCCAGTCACTCCAGGGCTTTTGAAGACGTCATCATTAAGCAGTAATCTAATCTTTTTCTCATCAATTGCTACCAGCCCTGGCTAGTGGAAGTCAGAACCATCCCACTTGCTAGCTTAAAACAAATACTTGGAACTAAACCACACAGTGAAATCTTGATTTGCTATAAACAGTATTGACTGCAGAGCATAAGAAAACCCACTTTGGAGAGCTGATGGGTGTTGCTCAGTGAAGAGAAACAGATTAAAATAGAAAGGTGAATCCCCATTAGTCATCCAGCCTGTGAACAACACACAAAGCTCCATTTTGCTATAGTTGGTTGTTTTTTTCTTTTAATATATCTTCACGTATTAAAGTGGTTCAGGACAATTAAACTGCCATCTCAGACAGGCTAACCTTGCAAAAAACTTTAGTCACTCAGCTAGATCTGATCTATTCTGATCTATTACAGTGTGATGAACCATGGGTACTATGACAGTGAGTAAAAATCCCCTTACTATGCTGCTAAAAATACCAGCACCATGTTAGAGACAAGCACATATGCCCCCACAGAATACCAAAACAAGAGAGAAAGTTAATAAAATGCACATTTCTCTATTTCTGTGTTTTGGGGGAAATTTGCAGCAGCCCAAATTCTATTTATGTGCATCTCAGAGATTATTATTATTATTGTTGAAAGGTGTTCTTTACTTTTGAATACAACCAGCAGACAAATGTGACCGACAACTTGCTCCCAATAGAATCAGTAAGATACAGAAATAAGGACAAATTCCAAAATGCTTCAAATACTCAACTCCAATTTTCATCTCCATAAACTGTAGGCCAACTCTCTGCTCACATGGGCTGCTCAGGGCTCTCCCTTGGTTATTTTACACTCAGTGGTTCCAAGGCCAGCCCTGCCTCGGCTGTACCTGCTTGTTTTGGGAAGTGGGAGGTGTTCAGTGGCACCAGCAACAGGTTCAGCAGAAATTCTGAAGGTTTTTTTCCCCTGAAGACCCTTTTTCAGCTCCTGCATTTTGCGGAAACATTTCACAGTTTATTTTGGCAGTCTTGGCAAACAGAACCAGCACTATTTTTTTTTTTTTTTTCCAAGTGGACTTGAATTGACGTGTCTGCAGCAGAGAATTCATTTCAGTGATCATGCCTGGAATATCATGTTTAAGGTCATCCTACCCCCAAAGAGGCAGAAGGCTGTGACTACACAGCATAAATGTTGCAATTTCTCAGAGACCTCCAGCTGCAAGATAAGCTTCTATCCCTTATATTTCTACAACACGCTGCTCACTTGTAGGTCAGGATAAGGGCACAAGGAGGTAATTATCCTGCCTCCTTCTCACCCCCTTGGTCCTAATTTCATCTCTTTATCCTCTTTCTACACTTGTCAGCATATCCTGTGACAGACAAATGCTACTTCCTAGTGAATACTGATGATTATTCCTACCCGCTTTACAAAAGCGTAACAACAATGTTATGAGGACCATTACAAGGAATATTATCAAGTGGTTATCAGACCTCCATGTTTGGCCAGATTTCAGCTATGAAATGAATTAAGCTGGAAGAGTGTCCTTTTGACCATTTATTCAGCAGCTTTTTAGAGTCTCTCAGAAATTCGTACATGTGGAATTACCCTTTCAAATTTTCTTTTGCAAGAAAGGTGTTTGATATATATTTCAAGCTGATGAGACCCAAAAGCAATAGCCAGTTGCTAGCTGATTTTTGGAGTTTCACTTTAACTGCGTTAGCTCCTGTTTATTAACTTCAAGATATGTATTTTTTATTTTTAAACAGCACTTTGTAGTTTTTTTCCATTGCTGGCAATTAATTTGTTCAGTGAAGAAAAAAAGAATACTTTCATGTATTGCTATGTTTTTTAATTCTCTGCTGATGTGTGATTAAGTATTCTCTTTCACACAGAACAAAGAGACTTGTTTCTCTGTTATTTTCTCCTCGTGTTTTAGGAAGTACAGATGAATTCATTTTATCTTAATTTGATATTTCTAGTAAAAATTAAACTGATGTTTTACGTTTTGAAGTTTTTTAAAGTGTCATTTTTTTCCCAAAGTTAAACAGAGAATTACATGTTTTATGTAGAACATTTTTGCCTGTGATAAATACTGTGAAAGGAAGGTTACTGTAGAAAGTTTAGACTTAAGTTTGACATGAAGGTTTAAGTCTTAATTCCAAACACACTTCATGTTGCACAAGGACCTGCCAGTCAGTTCACCTTACATATTTTCACTCTCAACCTTTTCCAGAAGTCAAAACTAGTTTACAGAAAGGAAGGAACCCCTTAGTTAAATGACTTATTTTATATTTAGCATATCAGAACAAAAAAAAGAAATTGGATCTAGTTTAAATTAGCAAAGATGAAACAGGGTTCTCATCCTGATCCCCCATTTCAAGGCATGAAAATTAATATAAAATTGAAGTAGCAGTACTTAACAGTGATAGATGTCAATTTAAGAAACAGGCTGAATAAGATCAAGGAACCAGTCATCATGATTTGAATTCAAGGAACCATAAAGTAACTGTGGTAACTAGAGAACAGAAGAAATCAAGTCTGTAGTAATTTAGATGTCAGGTTATGGACTGGACTTACAAAAAAAAAAAAAAAAGAAAGAAAAGCAAGGCAATATTGAAGGGAAGGCATGCTGTTGCAGGTTAATAAAATGGAAATCAGATATTGGAAAGATGATGTTATTTTTGGCAGCCTTAACATTTACAATAGACTGCATCCCCAAACCCTTATTTATCCAGGCATTTATGATATTTTACTGCTCTTTTTGGGGGGAGGAAGGAAGTATTTTAAGGAAAAAAATACTTCTGGGGAGCAAGAACCATTCTATATTTAGTTAAGATGCATATTGGCCAAAGAAAGGCTACAGGAATGTCTAATAGTTATGTGAGACAGGTCACGGGTGGCAGGCAAACCTCCAGGGATGAGGACACAAACAGAAATCACTTTGGGAATGGCAAACCCATGAGTGATTCCTATAAAATACTGAAGAAGCAGACCTTTGCAATTGTGGCAATTAGATAGAAACAATGCTAAGTGACTGAGAAAATGAGTTTGATGAAATACAATCTAATGTAACTTTTTAAAGTGGGCATGTGTCACTGGATTTAAAAAACATCAACACAGCTTTTTCTATAAAGCAAAATGCTAACACAGGTAGACATGTAGCTAATTACCTTTTCAATATCCTTTTGCTAATTTGCTGCAACTGTACAAAGAAAATAAGCTTTACTAAAGGAAAATCTATCAACCTACACATCAAGGCAAACCTTCCACTCACTTCTGCATACCTTCAGTTAAATTAAATGGTCTCATTGTAAGGAAAGTACTAAACACTCTACAATTCCTACTTTGCTTCATCATTACAACAACAATTTAGCATAACGGCAGTTGGAGAACTGACTGTATTATTCTTCCATTTTAATAAGCTTTATAACTGAAAATCTATTATGCCTAAACAACCTGGTTAAAAAAAAAAAATTAAAAAAAAAAAGAAAAAAGAGAGGCAATCAGAAAGCCTTGCTTCCATTAAAAGTGTTCTCAAATGCTTGAGAAAACATCCCATGGTGTTTCATAAGTGATTCATTCTCTTCCCATTCCTGAGGCATTGGCTCTGCAATGGAGATGAATGGAGCAGAGGTTCTGTAGGACAGATGGGCACACCCAGAATGCCACCTTGCCCCCATTTGTTGGGCATCCCAGGACAGGTGGCTCGGCACAGTCTCTTCCAGAACCCTCAGCGTCCCATCACACCCATGGAAGCGGGCGATGGGCAAGCTTGAAAAAGCTGCTGGGTCAGGGCAAAGAGCCTGCAAAGAGCTCCCAATTCCCATCTTTTCCATAAGCCGTCCTCAGAACACCCCACAGCAGCCAGGATGGGGCCCTGCGGGGCTCTGCTCCCACTGCCTGCTGGCCTGACCCGAGGAGAACCCAAAGCCTGGCAGCCTGACAGGCCAGCAGCAAGGGAGCCTTGGAGCAAGAGCAGAGGACAGCAGGACATCTTCAACAAGAGGAACAGAGATTACAGTGTCCTGCAGACACAAGGGCTCACCTCCCTCTCTCCCTCAGGTTGTGGAGGTGGGGAAGAGGTGACACCGCTGGAGGTGTAAGTGATTCAACTGCTAAGTAATTATATGAAGAGGGGACTGTGACCTTTATTTTGCTAACTGTCTATTAGAAGAACTTCTCTAATTTTGACTAGGACAAATTAGCAATTTCTAGAAATAGTTCTTGACCTTGAGCACATAAACCTTGAAGGCAACTATCACACAGCAAATAATTAACTAAGTGATATATTACCAGATCATCCTACAGCATCCTTTAACAAGATGACATTCTACATATTCAAGCACTGAATCCCTATTTTCCGACTCTGAGTTCTGCACAGATAAAAGCGAACATTAATAAGGGAACAGAAAGCAGAGGCTCAAGTATCTGAAGCATGAAGAGAATCATTTAAATTGTTTCAATCTTTTGTTTCTGGCACCGAGCCGTCTAGTCACATAAAGCTGTAATTGAAACCATGCGGTGTGTGTAGTGGGTTCATTACTGCCTCCGACTGAGCCGTCTCATGTGCTAACCATGGATGGATTTTTTGCATCCTTAGCGTCAAGAACTCTTCACCTATGGATTTGTTAGCACATATGGGTTCTTATTCCTTCTAGGAAATTAAAACTATCCAATATTGAGGAGCCACAAATTGATTTCCAAGTCCAACTCCCCTGTGGTACTGAATGGCATGTCTGAGCATCTGCAAAATAAATCATCTGCGAAGATGTTATATTCATAGACTTAAAATATAACAATGGTTTAAATAATTGATTTGTAATAGTTTGCTATATGATACTCAGTTTACTGCAAATCTTTATTTGCTGAGTAATAAATAGCTTTTCACTGCTAAAAATGCATGAATTTTAGAATGAAGTGCCTTGCCCAGAAATAATTAATATATTATTTTAATATTAAGTATTTTAATTACTACCAGAGAAGATACCATCTAAGTATCACCTCTAATATGACCTGAAATGAAATCCATATATTTTACACAGCTCTATAAAATTAAAGCCTGATAATGATAACATTTGTCGAATTTAACACAGTCATATCTATTTAATTAGACTTTGTAACAGTTCTAAGCTAATTAGTATTATTCAGGAAACACAGGTGAAAATTCTGTGACTGTTCAAAACACTCTTTGTCCTCTAAAGGAAGGTCTTGCCAAGTGAATTGAAGCAACAAAAATACCAAGATACAGGTCTCTGCAGTGCAAGGTTGCTGTCAATTTTGACTGAGAACAGTGAGAGGTTTTCAGGACAAGTACTGTACTTTCAGGCTCTAATGATGCTTTTTTTAAGAAGTATAAATAATAGAAGTATTTCACATATTTGTTGCATTTACTGCTGCTCTTAAACATTTAAACTTATTTACTATCATACAACAGATTTTGCTCTCTATAGTAAGAATTTATAATGTTTTCATAAACAGTTCAAAAGAAGAGCATTAAGTAAAATCATATCCTCAAAAGGTCTGTCTTTATTCCCTTCTTAAAATGTTTTCAATCTTTAATATCAAATAAGCTTGTGTCATCATGCAAATAAACTGAATTTCTGCTCAACGCAAGAAGAAAAATACAAAGCAAACCAAGCATCCCTTTTTAGTTTTACTAAAGTATCAGGAGATATTCTAAGGTGGGGGGGGGGGGGGTGGGTGAGGGACAGAGATCTGTAGGGAAAAGAAGCATTCATAGATTGCTGCTATTCTATCCCGAGGTCAAGATTTCACCTTTCTTCTTTTGGCTGTTTCCTCAGCCTATGAAGCCCTGAGCACTTACCTTCTATATTTCAAGCTCTAATAATCCACCCCTGCCCTGGGAATTCACGGAGGGGGAGTAAGTTAAGCACTTCATCTTAGGAAGCAATAGTGTTAACATGACACACTTGTATTTATTTGTGGGCTTGAACCTGGGCTGTGTTGTCTGTGAAATTAATTTATTTAGCTAGAAATGAAAGTTTGTGCAAGTCTTAACTAAAAATGCATTGTTCTGTCACACCGTACAGGAGCTGATCGTGTTCACGCCTGTACTTGTCTGACCAAGATCCTCTGATCTAAGCAGGGCTGTTTTCCTATTTATAGGCACAAGAATTCTCATAACAAGTAAAGACAGGAATATTTTAAAGCTAAGATGGTGGCTTTACATAAAGCGCCCATTTTATTTACACTAAATAGAAGACAGGCTATGCACCTGATTAGTGTAATATTTAAAAGATTCTGTGCAAACAGTCAGCAACTTGTAGATTCCCTCTGCATGATGCATTTCCTTCTGTAGCTTAGCAACATTAAGACTATAACAAACAAAAATTAATTGTGCCAATGCTAATTTCCATCTGTGATGCTCATCCGACTGCACTGGAACCATTTCCATTTTAACCTGCAGTGTCCTGTGCACACCCCAAATAAATCACTGCAGTGCAGCTCAGGGAAGTGCAGGGAACAAAAGCAGGAGCTCCACCGTATCCGACTGCCAGTGGGAGCCAGTGCTGCTGAAGCAGATGTTTCATGTTGATAAGCAGAGACTGGAAAAGAAATTTCTAAGCCACTTTTTCCTTTTCTCTTCGCTTTCTCCACCGTCCTTGGCAATAACTGAGCTGGTATGAGTGCCACGTGTAGCCCCTGTGCTCAGTGTAGGCTTCCTCATCCCTTTTCCTAAATCCAAATTAGCATTAGTCATGCTAAATCACAAACCTTCTCCTTTCAAAGTTCCTTCTCGCTCCTCCAGTTGGGAGCTCTCTCTTGCTATCAGATAGCGATATTTAACTTCCTTTTGGTTATCCTTCCTTAGGGATTTAAGAGGGAAAGACACAGCCTAGAACACCACAATTTATCAACTTAGCTATAAAAATTCATGAAAAATGGGGATCTACAGTGTAAGACATGTGTTGTCTTATTGCTAAGACATCTGAATTACAAAATTCAAAATTCAGTGCAATTCTATAAAATTGTAATTATATCCTGTCATATCCACGGCATTTGTTAAATCCACCACGGCATGAATCGTCAAAACTGAAACCCAGCACTACAAGCCAGAACTAAGTTGAAACTTCATTGCAACGCTAAGGGAAACAGGTGGGTTGGTACAAAAGCTAACCCACATTTATAGAATAGTTTATATTAAAGGAGACCTCTGGAAGGCATCCAATTTAACCCCAGCTCAAAGCAGATCCAGTGAGACCTGGTTGCTCAGTGCCCTGCCCAGTCACGTTCCCAATATCGCCAAGGCTGGAGACTCCATATCCTCTCTGAGCACAGAGTCTGACTGTGTTGTACAAAATTTATTCTATATTGATGAAGATGTCGTGTGTTTCCACCTGTCTGTTGCACCTGGAAGAACAGGCTCTACACCCTTCTTGTAGCTTCTACTCCAAAAAACAACCTAAAGGACAAATTATTTTTTGGGTATCCCTGTGGTTTTCCTCTCCTTCCCTGCCAGGAAGGGTCACATCAGTTGCACGTCCCAAATGCCTGGAAGTCGACTGAGCTATGCAGAACTTTAGGAACTGTGTATCAATCTGAATTTCCCTTAAAAAGTAGTTTATAAATTAGGTCACAGTTTACAAATAAAGAACTATGTTGGAACTCTGTCTGGGAAATGTGAGCACACCACTCCATTTCAATGCAACCTGAATTACAACAAATAAAAAAATGCACGGAAGTCTAACAATAAGATAAATTATACCTTCCTCAGTGGTAAAAATATTTGAAGTAGAAAAAATTAAAAAAATCTATAAAACATACTCTGAAATTTATTGTCCTTTAAAAACTCTGTAATATTAGTTGCAATCACATCCCTACAAATTAAATATATATTAGGCTACGGAAATCAATGTAGTTGGAGAAAGTAAATCAAAAGCAGAATGCAGCTTTCCTATTACAGTGAAAAGAGCTTGCTAAAAATGTAAGGACTCCTAAATGCTGTATGGCTTTGCAAGATATTTCCTTATCATGAGGCTGCTAGGTTTGTGAAGTCAGAAAATATTTAATGTTTATTAAAATTTAGTTGCAGAGCTCTGTCAATATGTAAAATTGTATTTTAAGAAGTGCATTTTATTTAATTAGTCAAATTACTTTAATAAAAATGGCAGACGTAAGAGAACATCGGAGGCAAATTTTTAACACTGGGTTAAACCCTGGGGAAAAAAATAACTGCAAGCCATTATCTCATCAGAGAATCCACACTGCCAAAATTTTCAAGAGTAATGCAGGTAAAAGGAAGCTGTTTGAAATTTCAGGTGGCTGCTCACATAGATCCAAACTTCTCTGGAGACACTGATTTGGGAAGGTATTCTTTGTTTAGGCTACACAGGAAGGAAAGAAGATGCTCTGGAATAATAGTGCAGGATAACAGAGAGCCCTCTGACAGAGATCGTTCTGGAAAACAGAATTCAGGAAATAGATTTATCGAGGCAAGTCACTGCACACAAACAATGAAGTATGGGAAGGAACAGGGTAAAATGCTCTGAAGCACCTACAGGACTTGGCAATCTTCATTTTGGAACCAGAGCAATTTTAGTAGGAGTCTGAAATTTCTATCTGCATCTGATGGCATGTAAAAAAATCTCACTTAAGTCCTGTGAAAATTTTACCATGACATAAACCATTAAATCAGAACCAGAAGGAGAGCTTGATTTAATATCTCCCGGTGCAGTATATTTAAATATATATACATATTTAGGGTACTGTGTAGGCGAAAAAAGAACACAACTGGATTTCTTAATTCTTAGATTTAAAACTGTAGCATTATGAAGACACCCTAGTCACCGATAAAGACTTATTATTATCATCTGTATTTTAAGTGAGAAAATACAAAATCAAAACAAACAGACCTGCAGCAATTACAAGTCCTGTGAACCTGGTGCTGCCTGTCACACCTGTGCTTCCAGATATAAATTGGTATGTTGCAATAACTTCATAATCATGCATAAAAAAATAACTATCCTTCAATCTGGATGTAAATGAATCATTTAAATACCATTATTATTCTAAACTTGGTGATTTCTATATACAGAAGAAGCTTCTAATCTCCTTTGTTTTCACCCATTCAACCTTTGTGGCGTTCATGACTGGTCAAACATTTATGTTTGTCTGAATTAACTAATGGCTCGGGGTTTTGTGAAGGTCACCGATCCTCGTTTACACACACGGCTGATTAACCCACATCCAGAGCTAAAAGCATCGGATATTAAATTTTGAGTTACGCGCCCGTTCTAGCAGGGACTGCAACCCCCAGCACTGCCTTCCTTTGGCCTCGGCACTGCCCCAAGTGCCAGCAGCACCACCACCAGAGCCACCAGAGCCACCAGAGCCACCAGAGCCACCAGAGCCAGGCTCCTGGGAAGGGCTCTGCATGCCCAGAGCGCCCTGGGCTGGGGCGCTCAGCATCCCGCAGGGAGCTGGGCAGCCCCTGCAGCCCTTCCGCACGGCCACGCTCGCTCCCGGCTCCCTCCCCTTCCATGGGACAGGGAACCCAGCGAGGAAAAGAGCCTGCCAGACTCACGGATCTCACAGGGACCCCTGGTCCTACCCGCAGAACACCGCGAATATTAAGACATCCTCAGCATCCATTCAAACCCACGAGTATTTCTAAAGCTGCAGGACAGATCTAACACGTGTTCTTTACTGTCAAAAAGTCCATCAGTGTTAACTGTATAATACTCAGCGTGTCTTTTCCCCGTAGCCACTTTGCTGCTCCCACAGCACGCTGCCAAAATAGCAGAGAGAAGAGAATGACAAGGAAGGAGAAAGAAGAGCAAAAACTTGGCCAAAACTTGCTTGGCTCCCACCCTCAGGACTGGAAGCAGCCATCTCCCATAACTACACTTGACTGCAACCCATCACAGAAGGAAAACACAACAGGCAAAGAAGCTGCAGCTGTTGCTGGGAAAGATGTACAAAGAACTGCTGCCAAATTTATTTCCAAAAGTATCACAAACCTGATCATCCCAGGAACACTCAGTGGCTGCAATACGGTGCTATGGAAAGCAGAGAAGAAATGCCACTCTACGTGTTTATCTGTCTGCTTGAAACAAAGGAGAGCATCAATATTCGTTCACTTACAGAAACGGAACGAACAAAAATCCTGCAACTTTTTAGCAATGACTGTGAGGCCAAAGGAAGGAGGAGCGACAGACCTTGCCCTGGATGGCTGGCCCTCCTTAGGGGCTCTTGTAGGGTGCTGGATGTTATAGTAACCTTTTATTTCAGAGCTCTTGCCAACACCATTTAGGTGTAACATATTAAATGGAAAACAGAAATGCAGAATCATATAAACACAGGGAAATAGCAACAAAAAAAGCATAAGTACAAATTGAATGAGTTAATGCCATTTGAATAGTTAACACTGCAATTTTATCTAAGAAAAAATATACAGATACAAGTTTCTCACAGCATGGGGTCACCAGCGTACTGTGGGCAGAAGCAGGTCCACATTCCCTGTATCTGAAGATTTTTTTTAACCTTCCTGCCAAATTGTGCTACAAAGCGTGAGTTTGAAAACCTCTTTATGATCACAGCCATGTTCTCCAGGCTCCAGAATATTTTCTTGAACAGAGAGTCACCCAGAATGACAGCACCTAAGGGTGTAAAACTCCTCTGTTCATCAGAGCCCAACCCCAGAGCTGAACTTTAAATGGTGACTGTTCAGCTCTGCACTGTGGGAGCTGCTCATCTGGTAACACTGACCCATCTGCCCCTGCACTGCCAGCTTTGGAGAGGATGCAGTGAGGCAGGTGAGAGGTGCAGTCCTCCGTGGGCAAAAGGAACAAAACTTGAGTCACATTGTTCTCCTTTACCTCTTACAAAAAGGGCAGTAAGGAAGTTGAGTTATTTTACCTGTACCACTCTCTAATACTAAAAGTCTATCTTGGAGTCTGAGTAGCTGAAGAAAACAAAAAATTCACATTATGCAGGATGCTCAAGGAGCAAACAACAACATTCATTTTGAGTCATTATTAACCTAACAGAGCATCAAATGCAAATACTCCAAAGTACGATTCAATTAACGTTTTAACAATTACAGCTTTTCTTAATAAACACTTCCGTGCATTCTACAGATTATAAAAGAAAAAAAAAAAAAAAGAGAAAGCTTGGTTCTTTCTTTACAAATGTACTGCTTTTTAATAAATTATGATAAAGCCAAAACAGTGTTTCAAATGAGAATGCATTGCCTAAAATCAGTCGTACCTGTGGGAGTGTATAGAATATATACATATGTATAGATCTTCTCTTTTCTCACTTTGTTCCCAAAGAGTGTCTAAAAAACTGCACCTGGAAATTCACTAAATAGTCTGAGAAATAAAATAAGATTTATTTTTGCTATTTGATGAGTGAGTTGCATACAGATGAGTGACACCAGCAGCACAGGCCGTGCACTGAGGGACAACAAACCCAGGCACTCCCCAAAACATTCCATCTGTGCCACTCAGGAGGGCGATGCAGTAACTGATGATAAACCAACCCCACAGCACTGCAGTTTGTGGAAGGCAATTTAAAACCCTGCAATGTACAACAGTTAAGACCCTTGAGAAAATTAAACTTTGCTTTGGTTTCAAAAGATTTGGCTTCGATAGCAGCAAAAGGTAATATGGT
Organism: Grallaria varia; assembly: GCA_013396735.1. Lineage (NCBI taxonomy): Eukaryota > Metazoa > Chordata > Aves > Passeriformes > Formicariidae > Grallaria > Grallaria varia. The sequence goes on along the minus strand of VWZG01013026.1, from coordinate 1,716,151 downwards.
AAATAAATGGGAAAATATGGAACTATTTTAAGTGCAGCGGCTTCTAGAAGAGGGATTCTTCACAGAATTGCTCTCTCTGGTTGGAAGGCATAAGCCATGGGCTAAAAAAGGAACAATATTTCACAAGCAAGCAAGGGAAGTCATTGCAAACAGACTGGCTTTTCTCACCGCACCTACCTTATCCTCAACATAACTTCTAAAATTAATTGAACCCAATCACCCAGGTTTTCATACGAGAGAAAAAAAGGGGGAAAAAATGGAAAAAGAAGGGGGGGGGGGAAGTTAGCAGGGCTGTTGAATCAGTACTAAAACGGAGTTGGGAGCCAATCAATACCAAAGAAATTCATTTTGGTGGGAAACTATTTAAATTACAGGCTATTAAAGGATTTTTCTCTAATGAATTGATGTCTCAGTTCTGTAGAGAACTTCTGCAGTGTTTTATTTAAAAATTCAGTTAACCCTCTGATGAACAAAACAGTAATACTGTTCTGACACGCAGAGATGCTATAGACTTAACTAATATTTATAAGAGATTCTAAATTTTAATTTTGAGAACCAATCACTTTTTTTTTCCCCCAAATTTTACCTAATGGCACGTCAGTGGGGCTGATGAGGTGACATTAACTTCAGCAGAAGTGAAGAAATATCCTCCAGCCCCAGCTCCAGGGACCCTTTAGTTCTTCCCTCCCAGCTTTGTGCCCATAATCCCACTGGCACAGAGCCCAGCTGGAGCAGATCCGCAGGAATCCAGATTGCTTTTCTGATCCAGATTATACAAACAATTGCTGTTCTCCAAAAGACACTGATACAACTGGTGTTAGATCTACAGGAAGAGATAAAATTTCATGCAGCCATTGATCACTGCCATCTGCATAATTGTTGCTAAAACCTCGGGAGCGCCACCGAATTTTGTATTCAGTAGAGACACTTCATCCTGTACCACTGCATTTTTGTTATGATAATTTAAAATTGACAACATTATTCTTCATGACAGAAACAGTGCATGATATTACAAGAATGTTAACATTTCAATAAAAATCTGCATTTTGATAAGGTAAAAAACATTTTAAAAGTTATTAAAATAATAAGAAGTGGATTTTTTTCCTTAAAATACATCGTATAAACTTCTCAGTTTATATTAAGTTGTTCTTTTAAAATGTAAGTCAGTTCCTTATTCTTCCTTTTGCCACATCCTAAAAATAACAACTCCTGCATGATGGATTGTGGATGAACATCACTGTAAGACTTAACAGAACCAGGGAGGGAAGAATGTTTGTCACATATGAAAGGCAGCAGCAATAATTATTCAATGAATTTAGAAATCGACTCCAGCAGGGAAGGATATGAGATTCCTGCTGATATTGGTCATCTGAGAAATAATGATTTATTGCTGTTCAGTGCATGCTTACTTATGTGAATACAATTTCCCACTAAGAAATCCAAACAAACTTAGAAGTCCAAACATTAGCACGGTTCCTTCAAGAGATAGGGAAATAAATTGAATACTAATAAGTATGTTTAGCACAGCTGATTTAGTCCATGTCCATGAAGTGTGAAATGTGCAAAAACTCAATGTAGTCAAGTTAACCTTATATATCTTTTTGTTAATGGGTTAAGACATAAGCACTCTTCACAAAATTAGAGAGAGACTCTATAACATTCATTTTTTCAGATCCTTCTTAATGTTTTCTGTTACTTATTTTAATCTCTGTTCACAACTTCACTTACTTGAACACAGCTACTTTTGATTTAGAGCAAGGCAGTCAGACCCTATGTGTGAAATTTTAAATTAATTCTGATGGCTTAACAGGACGAAAAAAACCAACAAAAAAAGCACCAAACTTTCAAATCTGGCCTTTCAATTTGTGCCTTCAACTATACACATATTTGATGGCTGTATGGGAAATGGGCATGAAAAGCAGCCAGGTAGCACAGCAATATAGACCATAAGAATATGCAACACTAAGCCTCCCAGACTCAGGATTGGAGGCCAGATCACTCAAAAGATGAGTGGAATGCCCCCCAAAAAAGCATTATTTGGTGTGGGTTTTTTGTGTGGATTACTAGAAGACCTACCCAGTCACAGCCCTAATTGCACTATGTTGTGCCTTACATACAGATTTAAATCATTAGTGGAGTCAGCAATCTTTGAACTCAGCCCTCCAAAATGCAAACAAGCCCCCAAGCCCCATGGTGCTGAGGACTGAAAAAAGCCTTTCTAGACATTCAGAGAACACTGAACTATTGTGAGAAAGAGTTTTGCAGCCCTGTGAGAGAAGGGTAAAGCCCATCCACTGAGTCCCTGCAGCATTCCCTGGGGGCTGCAGCCACAGGGGACCAGAGGACACACAACTCCTGCTGCCTTATTCTACACGAGCGATGCTGTCACCACATCTGGTTGGCTTCAGTTGCCCCAAAGCACATAATCAGCAACTGTGAGGTTCCTGCTTTAACTGCAAAATGCACATTTGAACCAATAAAGGAAGTTTTCAAGGAAAAAAAATAAAGAAAACCAGTGAGAAATTGTGTTGTTCTCAGTCTGTAATGCTATTCCAACCCGAAGTTGGTAGAATTAACAATTCTAAAACCGTAGGGTAATGCCAGATGCTGCAGCCAGTTGTTGTTGACTCTTATAAAAAAAAAAAAAAGTCAATTTGAACACATCCTGACAGTGTGATGCTCTCTTACAACTCTTTTGTTTCTTACAGGGTTCCAGCTGGGAAATGATAACTGGAAGACATCTGTCCTTATATTCCAAAAATCTGTAAAAGGACAAGCTTTTTATCAGACTGGTGACAGCTTTTTGTTGAAAATATAATTTCTCAGTTAATCAATTATCTATCCAATTAGATAGCTTTTTGAATAAATCCATCTTTTCAGAAAAGGGAATGACAACTCCTCAGCCTCCCACTAATATCCTACAAATATCCTAATCAGCTTCCTACAGTCATACATGCTCTGTGAAGCAAAACCCTGATTGGGTCTCCTTGTAATTGTGAGCCTAACTTCATCTAATAGCTCTTGCTAAGTAATAAGCTTACCAGATATCACATGAAAATTATGGCACCAAGTTGAATGCATACTTTGTACTGCTCCTGAATGAATATGAATGCCTGTTTAACTTTACTTAGCTCTTGATCCTGATTCCATTCAGCTCACAGAAGAAAAACAGCCCTTGATATTAATGCTGCAGAATCGAGTCGTCAGGCACATAACCCACTCAATTTCTGCGGAACACCCAGCTAAGAGTATTTAACTCTAGTTAAATTAATGCCTCTGCACTCCTAAGATTGGGTTTAAATATTTGAAATTCAAGAGCCAAATATGACATGGTGAACGATCCCTGCCTTCTGATCCAGCTGTCCTACAAGTGTTGGCAGGTTGGAGTCCACACAACTGGATCATTTTGTGTACTGAGGTGTCGAGGACCCTCCTCTGCAGGACGAAGAAAGGACTCTCTCAGAGAGACAGTGACCTCGAGATGATCTCCAGCCATTCCTTCCATCCTAAAATATTCTATGGCTCCCGAACACAGACTTAAACCCAAGACACCAATTGCCTTTTTAAAACAGATCTAATTAAAAGGGTCTAGGGAGCTCCCACAAAACAGAACTGGCTGCTCAAAAGAATCTTTCGAAGCCAGAATAGAAGGGTGCCTTTTGAAATGTGGTTTATTTACGCAATCCCCCATAAAACATAATTCTCTGCGAAGTCCCAGGTGCCTAAATTTTTACGCATCCTATTGAGATGCGAACAATCTGGCATGGACTTCATTCTTCTCACAGCCGTAACCCAGGTTAACCACCTTCCCCCTCCTCAGTTACAATTGTACACATACTTAAAACTCGCAAATGAGGAGGCTTTTGATGATCATTTTATCTTTAAAATTCACCAGAAAAGTAGCTTTTATTTAACCTCCTTCCAAATCTTCCAGGTGTTTGTATTAAATAGAAACCTTGCTAAGCATCCCAGGAGATGTCAGATACTTGTACTCCATCAGGAAATTCACTTTCAGTGGTCCAACAGCAAAGTCAACCAATTGCTACTTTGTTCCACTTCCTCCAAACAAATGAAAAAAATATTGCAGTGGTAAGCACAAAACAGAAGCATTTGAATTTTAACTGGAACTAGTAGGGTCAAAATGATCTGTGCTTACAGAGCCAAATCTGGTAACGCAGGGTATGAAATGACATTGGGGGAGTATTCCAAGAGTTAATGGATACCAAGAGGGACACAAATAAATTTATGTTGATATTTTGATGGAGAATTTGAAAGAGATTAGGTTCGTGGCAAGCTCCTGAGGGAGCCATGACCAAGATAAGGAGTATGAGCTATGAGACTTCATTTCTGAGAATTACTCAGAAAAAAAATAAATAAGCAGCCACAGAAGTTTTGATGACTGGTGTACAGAGACTTATACCTGGCTTGCAATCCTTGGGGAAGAGTTAAAAAAGAGTCCTAGAAATAATGGATTTTCAAGCAAAAATATGATATATTGAAAACAAGTGAATAGAAAATACAAAGGGGGTGGTGGAAATGAAAGCAGGATGATTCCAGGGAACCCAGAAAACCAGCAAATTGTAAATAAGACATTTAAGCCATCATAAAGACACATTCATTGAAGTCCTTGGTATCTAAATGTCATTGTTCTATTTTTAGATGCCTGGTATTTAACACAAAATATGACCTGTAATAATTGATACTTAACTACTGTGTTCAATTTGTAAACATGATACACAGGAAAAGACCAGATGAATACTTTATAGATGTTAAGAAGATGGCGTTGCAAGGACAGTGATAAAAATTGGAAGGGTTTCGTTTCCATCCTCTGAGATAACATACTGTACACATCAGTCCCTCACTGTCTGCCTCACTAATTTGCATGAGCGCTATAATTGACAGCTTGTTAACAGCTTATTAGAGACTCAGAAACCCTGTAACAAACACCACACACAAAACTACAGAGTGGACAGAGGCTTTAGCCATAAATGCTATTTTAACAATCGGATCAAACACTGCCTCTTGATTAGTGCATAAGAAATAATTATGAGCGGGGTGGGGCTGAAAAATCAGCAGATACAGGAGTAAGGACGTACAAACAGCCCCACCAGGTCAGAGAAATGGTCCAGCCTGCCTGGTTTCTTGTCTCCAACAGCAGCAAGCTCAGTGACAGCCTTGCACGCGCTCTCAGCCTCAAGCAATCTGCAGCTCTGGGACTGCCTAAGCCAGGAGTGGTGTTTCATGTTTAATAGCCACTGATGGATTTTCTTCTGCCATGAATCTCTCTAAATGCATTTTGAACCTCTGTAAAGTTTGAGCACAATTAAATGATTTAAAATACCTTGCTACTGCCAATCTTCCTGTAGGTATTATCCTAACGCTCATTTCTGGGGGGGGGGGCGGGGGGGTAAAATAAACAAACCAATTAATATGTGAGCTGCAACTATTATTTCTCTGAATTTCTCAATGTAGTTACAACATGGCATTACCGCAGACCACGATGGAAAATGTCTATTAGCATGAATTGCAACATATCACATGCAAGACAATAACAGCATCATAACACACAGAGAAAGCTATTTGTATTTTCTGGTGAGGGAGCACAGAGCTCCTGAATGTTGTCCTTACTTATCTTAGGATGAAAGCCTTATTATAAGCTCATTTCAGTTGAACAAATCTCTCTGGGCTCCCTGCTGAGCAAGGCATTTAAACTTTAAAGCTAAAGGCGTTCATTTTGCTTTGCTGACAGTGAAAACCTTCCTGCAGAAGCTGCACGCCGCACATGGAAGCTTTCAGATGGCTCAGTGGCAGAATGCATTAAGGCATTTAGCTGCTTACTGCGCCTCTCTGCAGTGCACGCACATCAAAGGCATTCATTTCCACGGGCAGCAAGAGTGGACTCTTCAGAGCAACCACCATCAGCCCGCTCAGGTTTAAGTGCCCTTTAGATTCCAAATACAGAATACAGCGACAAAATATTCTGGGCGATATTTTTTTTTTTTTTCAGAGCATCCTGGCTCCCTGTTATTTCTGAGGAGTGTTTAGAATAGTGGTCCAGGCACTGTGGAGCTGAGAGGCCCTTCTTGAAGTCCATCAGGATAGGAAAGATGCGTGTTACAGAGCCACAGCTTCCTGATTTTCAGTGTCCATGTTCCCAACAGCTTCTACTAACAAAGCCCTTTTTGTTTCTTTTTGAACAAAATAATCTTTTGCTTATCCCAGCTGGTGCTCCCTCTCTATGAAAAGTTACTGAGGAACACAAATACTCCAAAGCCTGACTGCACACCACTAAAGGGACGGAGCACTCAGAAGCAAGATCTCAAAAGCTGATCTGCCTCTGCACTGGGTGAATCAGAGATTGGAGCCGAAGTTTAATCACTTCAGCTCACCCAAGTGTAACACGACCCCAAACCAAACACCCAAATCATAAAAACTCCCTGCTGTAAAAAGCCAGGCAAATAAAAAATAAAATCATTTTCATCTGGGTCTCTCTTCAGTTTTACTCAGCTTAACCACTGGCTCCAGCCCTACCCTCGCAAACTCTCACTGAAACCAAGAGCAGCCTGCAAGGGCAACTTTTGATCATCTATTTGCATCATTCTACAGTAACACCAAAACAAGTCTTTTAAAATAATGATGCTGCAAATGTGGCAAAAAGAGCACCTCACAAGGAATATTATATCATCTCTTATATTTTATGCTAGAGGGAGTAGGTGAGGGGTTTTTGTTGGTTCATTACGGTTTGTTTTATTAAAACATTCAGAGCTTACCATTGCAAATAAGCATGAGAGTAACTTAGTTCTAATTGGTATGAATACATAGATCGGGAAGATTAGGAAATTATTAAGTGACTGTGGTGTTTATTTCCCAGTCTGCACGCAGGTAACAGCACAGAACTCACAGAAATATAGGAATAAAGCATGAGACCACACCAAAATCTCACTGCAACATGGGCTGATCAATATCTGAAGAGTTAAACGCAGTAATTATGGAAATGCTAGCTCACCAGACATGTTTTACTTAACGTATTAACTCTAAAAAATTAATACATTGGACTCAAACACAAGATTTGATATCAATATAACTATTCAGAAAGGAAATTTTAAGCAGGAGGAACAGTCCATTCTTCATTAAAAAGCAAACAACAAAGAGGGGGCTTCAACTGTGATAACATAGACTCAAGTTAAACATTAAGAAAAACTTTCTAATGGCAAAGAAAGCAAAGGAGAGGAACAGAATAGTGGAACTGAGCAGGTCTTCACCACGTGTATGAACTGATATGCCATGTCCATGGACTTTGTAACCTTTAGAGGTCAGCGTCAGACTGCAGCTAGAAAAATGTTCTTCTAATTCAAATTAGAAAGTGAAATTATTTTATGAAAATGAAAAAATGGATTAACTTCTAAAGGTTAAAGCAACATGCACCAGGGACACTCTGCCGGGGCAGACACAAAGCCAGAAGCAGTTCTGCTCCCTGGGTGCCAGGCAGTGAGCACAGCAGCCTGAAGGATCCTCTCCAGCACCCACATACCAGGAAGAGATCCCAGGAGGCATCCAAACTTGTACAGTGGTTACCTATAAAATTAAGGAGTCCTCTTACATCCTATCATTTAACTGCTAAAACTACAGTTCATATTTTCCTTTTCTTCACAAGCATTTTCAGTGACATAACCAATATGAAGAAAAATGACTTAACACTCCATAAAGCTTAACAGGAATTTTAGTTTGCTGTTCAGCAAAGACTATATATTCAAAGTACTACTGATACACCATTTATTAGGCTCACAAAAAGAATGAGTTAACTAGACAGTCTGCTGTCCTTTGTTTTAGTCTACTTGCTTTTATATTCAGGCTCTGCCTGTTACTACTTTGAAAATACATTTTGTGGAATTGGCTTTAATCATTAAGAATGTTGCAGAGAGAGCCAACCCACAATATGGTAAATGTGAAAATGGCAAGATTTGAAATTTAAATTCCAAGTGTCCAGCAACAAAGGAGGGCAAGCTGAAAAGAGTGGGAATTGCTACAGTATTGGCCGTGAGTCAATTCTTATATGCTGATTACCCACCGCAACTACCAGTAATTTTGATGGTGTTTGGCAATCTGTATTTTACTTACAAATATTTGCATAAAGGCAAAATAAGGCATTTAAAATAGCCTCAAATCAGTTGTAAGAATAAAACCAAGCTGTATTTACTGTCCTCCTAAAAAGGCCCTGCTGCTGCCGTACCAAAATTTGTGGTGCTCTATAACTACTGAAATTGTGATACAAGATTGCATTCCCTTTTACCTTACCCTAAGCAATACTATTTTCTCCAACTGTAAAGGAAACACACTATAATATACTCTGCGCTATCATATTATAATCTATTTAAAAGAACTGGCGCAGCTACAATAAAAATCATCCTTTTCTGGAGTTTCTTCTTTGCAAATCACCCAAATGGTAGCAGTTGAGGAGAGCCTTTGGTTTCTTTTCACGTTGGCACAGTAAACCCCCTCTTGTTCAAGACACACATATCCCTCAACTTCTGTCAAAAGCAAGAACAAATTTCCTAACCAAAACTGAAAAGTCCTTGGCTTTTCAAATGACTATAAATTGCATGGCTAAGTGCATATGGCCACAGGGCTGTCACAGTTACTTTTCCTGACAATTCATCATAGCATACTAATTCTGTAATATCATTACTGTGTCTCTTCTCACTGTACTGATCCAGCCAGTTAATTTAATCAACTAATAATAGATTCAGAAATGGATGCAAAGGGCCCTAGCACTTCAAATTATATTACTAGAGATGCACAGCAGTGAAAACAATGTATTCTGTACTTGCCATTAAATATAACCCCAGTAACTCATATTCTTCTAAGTAAGTTGGAAACTTTCCTTTAAAAATGAAAGAAAAATATTTATACAAGTTTAGAAGGGGTCTTTTCAAGAAGATTAAAAATCCAGTTTATTTCACACTAAGCATAACTTAAAATTACATTGCATTAATTTGAAGAATAAAATTATGACCAACTAGTTAATCAATTCTCATAATTACTGCAGGTAAGTTTCGAGGTAAAAAAAAAAAAAACACTGCAGGAAAGAAATACCCATCTGTAGTGGAAGCTAAAGGTGTATGATTAACTGCAAAGTGAGCCATTCAAAAATGGACAATTAATTTTATTAAATTTTAATCTTCTCTGAAAATGTCAATGATGATTAAAACATTATTCTCTAACACCTCAGTCCATTTTGCATGTCATGAAGACTAATACTTAAACTTTGCAGGATTAAAAAAAAAAAAAAGGCAACCCAAAATGTAAGCATGACCAGAATGCAGAGTGCATCCAGTTTTTGCATCTTAAGCCCTGACAATCAGCGTGACACCCTGACAAATTTGGGACTATGTGGCACAGGCTTTGATCTGATTCCTGCTCACTTCAGCTGGGGGGTCTGCACAACCCACAGGGCACGTCCTGCCCAACACGGGGTGGCCACACTGCACATAACCCTTCCAAACACACCTGTATGTGTGTGTGTGTGTGTGTGTGTGTGTGTGCACAACTGCATCTAACACACAGACCTGCACGTCCTAAGAAGTCCAAGCCTTTCCTACCCAGTGTGTCTTTGCTTTCCTGTTCCCCAAAGCTGAGGAGCAGCCCTTGTACACATCGCACTTACCACGCCGGTGGTGGCTCCCAGTCCTGGCAGGGACCAAAGTCCCCTGAGCTGCTCCACATCCCATTTGAACTACTGGAGCATTAAAAATGACAAGGATGCCACTCTGGATATGGTGCATTGTGAACAGACCGTGTTCAACAGACCCCATTTCAGCCCCCACGAAGCATTGTCTACTTAAGACTAACTCTGGATGAATTGCCAATGTTAATACAATTAATCTTTGGTGGAACTTAAGACTAAAGTCAATGAAAGTCTTCACTTGCTGAGGTAGTTGGTGTATTGTGGCCTAAAACAAGGCAAAAGTGTGTTTCCTAACGTAAACAGACTTAACTTTGGCAAAACTCAGTGAGAAAGGGTGATAGAGATTTATAGACTTACTCTCTGGCCACGATTCAGGAAGGCAAATGTTTAACATTTCAAAAGCAATTAGAGGCCTCCAAAATGCAATTAATCTTCTGTACCTGCCAAAGTCCTCTCCCTGAAATGAGGGTGCCTGAATTCAGACTTACATTCGGGCCAGACTAAATACATATTTTTTGAAAGACATTATGCAGAGATCTCCACGTTCCCTCTCTTTAAGGTGTCCGACATCATTTGTTACTAAGCACGATCCCAATTACGCCGACCTGGTCTAAAAGCAAGGCATCTGCTGGAGTACCACAATCTAACCAAACAAATAATTTTCCTTTCATCAATATACAACAGCTTTGTTCATTACTGGGAAACGTTAGGTGGTGAAGTATTGAGTGCTATGCATTTTACGCTTAAATCAATGTACTGTCTTGCAGTTATGCCACCTAATGTGTTTTTAAGCCATGCACTACAGAAATCAATGTCGTTCTTATTTGATATTCAGTGTTAAGTTCAGCCTCATAAATTTAGAATTGCACTCTGTTATTTTGATGGTTATGTATTAACCATGTTCTGTAAGTTTTATGATTTGATATTCAGCCGTGCAGTAAATCACACCAGTTATACACAAATGGCATGTGGTGGCTTTACTTTTACTGTCCGTTCTGAAACAGAAAGCAAAGGATGATTCATTTGACCTATCGGGGAAGACAAATACAGTGTATCAGATAAAATTCAGAAGGTGTATCAGTAACAAAATTAGGCTCCATAAAATTTAACTGAGTCTTTTCTGAGACAAACTGATTTGCAGCAGATAAATGTGTTTGATATACTTCATCTTACCAATATTTTACAGTGGAACAGGCACACAGCAGTTGATCATTCTCTGGAACACATCTAGCAGGTGCTACGCTATTGTCTAGAAATCAAATGCTGCACTGAAAATATTTTTGCGTATTGGTATACAGAACAAAGCCCAAGCCCTTTCCCAGTAAGTTTTAAAATGTTTTAATAGTTGAAAAAACTTTTCTTAATTTGTTATTTTTTAAAGTATTTAAATAAAGCTTTTCTTGTACAAGAAGCCAGAAAAACAGTGCTCTGCAAGACATGGGGTTTTTTAAAGTGGAAATTTTGCTTTTATTTCTATTTCCAGTTTAATTCCTTGCCGTGAAACAAACCACAGGTTCCTAGACCACATGGCAATATAAAGACTGTTTCATTAAACAGGGTGAGAGGGTGCAATGCCCTTAGTGACAGAGGAGACTTTGTTACACCAGACGTCCTCTGTTGTATTCCACTTTCCCAGGTGAAATTCTGAAAATAAATGCTCTTTCATTTTTCAAGATCTGTTAAAGACTGGAAAGGGCATTTAAAATAAGGGTGTACAGCACTGTAATATTTGCTTTAGAAATCACTGAAGTTTAAATCCTAAATGGTTAAGAGTCAGGGAAAATACTGTGGATTTCTCCCTGTAGCAATTTGAATCCGATAAAATAATCTGACAGTACCTACAGTGCAGTCCGGAAGAAAAACAAGCAAACCAAGAGAGCTTTTCTTCAAAACTAGAGCTGTGCATGCTGGGCATTTGCATGGATTTCTGTCTCATCAGACCTCACCAGTTCATTGCTAGAGCAGAATAAAAACACATTAATTGATGTCATCCCGCTGGGCTGCAGCGCCCTGACCCTGGGGGAGGAGGTGCCCACATCTGCCCACAGTTCCCCTGGTCTAAGTTTCTGTGAGCCAAGTCCTGCTCTTTCTGACTTACAAGTCAGATCTATATCGCACCATAAGCTGGGACTTTACAGTTTAGAATTAACCCCACCACAACAGTAATAAAACCAAAACGCAAATGAAGCATGAAATGTATTAAATGAGGCACTGCCAATCAAGTGCATTTGGCCTCGCACGGCTTCCAACAGGCCAGTGAGCTTGGCTTGTCAGTCTCACACCACTTGGTTTCATTTCTGACCTTATTTCCATGAGTTGCTTTTGATAATAAACATACAATGACTGCACTGGTCTAATTTGGGTGAGTTAAGAATCCCAAATAAAGCCACTTGTGCGTGGCCTCGTTAGAGGAAGGCAATGAGAACTTTGCTTATGCATTGGGATAACTACGACATACAAATCCTGATTCAGTGAGTGCTTTCCACACAACTTTCACCAACTAGAACTGCAGACATCCAGTGGAAGGAGATTTATTATTAAGGCTATCAGGAATTTATTTTGAAGCTAAAACTCAGTTTATGCTATGCATTATTAAAATATGTGATGACACTTGATTTTTTTTTTTTTTTTTTTTTTTTTTTTTTGTGCCTCTGCAAGCAAACTGTCCTCATGTGGTGCTGGGAATTAAATTCTCATGGGACAGGATTTATCTCCTCTAGAAGATGCATCTGTGCAGAGAGTTCTGGAGTACTGGAGGGTCGAAGATCCTTCCTTTTCTTTCAGAACAGTCATCAAATACCACCATGGGCATATTAAACACAGAACTCAGCAAGTTTTAAGAAGTACCAGATGACTGATAAGAAAAATCATCATACTCGAATTAGCTGTTGTCCACTGGTACTCCAGTTCTTTTACAGTGTGTGTTTCTACAGCACAACAACATGTTGGCAAGCAAAATTAGATGCTCTTATCTTCCAATACTTACTCTAATCTTGAGTCCCAATTTTCTCTGCAGAAACCACATATAGGTTTAGATTCTGACAGTGGGAAGTGAGAAATATTTATAGTTAAAGAGAACAGAAAAGGAGCGAGAACTACAAGGTATATTACATAGTAGTTACCTCTCCCTAAATGGGAAATACTTTTATTCATCATTTCTGTTAAGCTGAAGGAGTTCACTGACACAGGATATTATTATTAAAAACAGTAACCCAACAGGGTCTCCTGCACTCCTTCAGCAAAAGTTTCTGGGCAGGTTTCACCAACACACCAATAGCCCACATTTCAACAACCCAAGGGGAGATATAAAGGCAGCAGATTCTTGAAGGATTAAAAGAATATCTGTGTGGTGTGTTTAGAATGTCCTGATACCAGCAGGGGCGGGGGGAGAAGCCTTAACAGAAACAGCAGCAACAAAAAAAACCCTTTCCAAAGCACAGACTTTTCTGCAGGACCTAACCCTTGGCAAACCAAGAAACCAGACCCTCTAGGAAAGGGTAAGACTAGAACAGATCAACAGGGAAACTTTCATGGAGGAAGGAAATATAGGCCAGACTATGGAAGAGACAAGAGAGGTGACTCCTCCACACTCCCAACTCTTGGTCACCCCTGCCCAGGGGCACAGCAAGGGCCAGCTTTGAAGGAATCATCAGGTGGCACAGACTTTGCACCCAAAAAGGAACGATGGGGAAAAGGCAATCAAGGAACACCTCCTGTTTGCTAGAAAGGGAGAGCAGGAAGATACTCAGAACACCTTGTTCCACGTATTCTGTTATCATTTTCTCTGAAGAAGGAAAAGAAAAACCCCTCTGCTCCCAGCAGACTCTTCCCACCCCACCCGTGTCTCTGTGCTAGCACCAGAGAGCTCAGCAGCCCAGGCTTGGGTTGGCACCCTTCACCTACCCCAGGATGCCACTTCAACACCTGGGCATTTGCCTACCACGCTCATTTATACACTCAAGGCCACTAAAACGTGCTTCTACTATACATAGCAGTGCATTACACCCATCCTTTTAATCTCTACTTCTCACTGTGCTTTCAAATCTGCAATGCATTTCTTTCTTCCTTGTCTACCATGGGAAAAGATTTCCAGCAGCCATTAGCTCCAGCCGTTTTCACATCTCATTTTAACAAGCTATAAAAGCAGAACAACATGCCAATTACATGAAATAAATAAAATGAGTGGGTACAAGATGGCTAAGAAAACCTCTTGCACTGCATATATTTGTTAGAGAGCGTATTAGGGTTTCACTAATGCATTTATAATCCTGCAGAACAGTCTGGCACATCTGCATCTTCAGTACAACAGAACGGCAAAGAGGATAGAATCCTCAGAGAATTTCTATTTGAAATAATTTTAGATCTGTTTTATGTATACCAAGGAAGCTGCCAGTCAATCTGATCTTCAAACATGCTGAACTCCACAGAGGGAACTCTAGTAAACTGCAGACTGTTCAACTAAATGCATTTATTTCAGCAACATGAAAACCAGTAGTTGTATTTGGCTAATAATATGTTGCACATTTGGAACTTTGTTAAATACCTTAATTGTGTAGCAGAGAACAAGGCGGTTAATTTGCACAAAAGGACACAGAGGTGAATTTTACATCTACGTCTCAACAAAATAAGTAAATTCACTGAGCATATGGCTTATTAAATTTAATAGTTCCTTTCCAAGATGATTCTGATTGCCATGTTTTGAAAGATAGGATTTTAAAAAAAATTTCTTTTGGATATTTGCCGTTAAGCAGATATGCCATCTGTCTCCCCAAGCGAAAAGCAACTCAAGACTTTGATTACTATTTTCCTAACCAAGATTTAGGGTAATGTATTTCTAGTACGCTGATTAACTAGATCTGACATCACGTCTTGGACCTGTTTGTTATTCTTTTCAAAGAACTACCCACATACATGCACAAATGTACTACATGGTATGTGATGAGAGAAGCGTAAGGAAGCACCATCACCTCTTGCATCACTTTCAAGCACTGTTAGTGACACCGTGTTATTCAAATAGGCATCTTGTATTTTCACTCAAATTTTAAGGAGACAGATGTCTAACACATAACAGAACACTCCAAACTGGACTAAAGAATTCCTGTTAGAAAATGCTCACATTAAAAACAAACAAACAAACAAACAAAACAAACCAAAAAAAAAAAAGCACAGCTGAAGCCACTCATAAATTTCATTATGAAAATCTATCATAAATTAGATGCTGGACTGAGCAGATCGCACAAATTCTGTCTATCAAGTGGAAAAGGGTAAGTCTGACCACATGCCAAATTCTTGTTATTTGAATATTTTATACTTCAGATCCTTCTGTGACTCACTGATGACTGACTGACTTCAAATCCTCAGAAGTCCAACTTGTTTTTCCCATCTAGTTCTTTTCTAAGGAAATCTTTTTCACTAGTAGCCTTCAAGCTGACACAAGCAGTAAGTCACCTGCATCTGAACATAAACGGTTCTTTCAGTCCCACTGACAAATGCATAGATTATGCATCTACTCCTTAAGTAAAGGAGTATCCCTTTCAAATGCGGTGAAAGGTGGGAGAGCAGCCCAGGAGCAGCCATCAGTGGTCCCTGATGAGTCACAGGGACCAAGGGTAGCAGAGCCACACAGTGTGGGCTGGTCCTGACTCACAGGGGGATCACCACTGCTCATTTACATCATATGAAGCCCCAGTTGCTGCTCTGAGGCATTATTATGCTCAGCACTTTACAACATAGCTGAACAAAAACAACCCCTGTGTATAACGAAAGGTGGAAATCCACAAATAAAAAACAAAAATAAAAGCAAAAAAAATAAATAAAAAGCAGTTTTCATCACCCAAGTCCTATGTATGTTATGGAACTGATTTATTGCTACAACACTTTTCTGCTGTGTAAATTACAGCATTAATCAAAGCACTTTGGAACCAGAGCTTAGGAAAGCTCCACGTGGCACTGCCCCCCTGTGCCCCTGGGCACCATCACCCAGCACCACAGCAGCTTGGGCAGCTCCTTTTGCTGGCCACCACGAAGCTTGCAATGAAGTAAAATAAATCAGTTTAAAAGTTGCATTTAAGCTAATTATATTTCTTTAATTTTCTTTTGTCCTGGGCCAGCACAGCCACAGCAGAGGTTGCTGTATCCCCCAGGCAGGCTCCTGCCTTCCACCTGGCCAGGAGTCCTGATAACACCTGCACAACTCACCAGTGGACACTTTCTAATGGTTAAACTTTGCAAGAAGCACAGCCAGCAATACCACAAAAGCATTTTGTAACACAGTGCAATTAAAGACATAAATAATACAACCCCACAAGGGCAAACGGAGAGTTGTGATACAGTCGGACAAACGGGAGACAGGAAAACGTGCGAGAAGCAAAATCTGCCAGATCAGAACAAGAGTCGTAGAACGGGCAGCAAAGAAGTCCAGAGGATCATGGCCTAAAAGAAGATATGCTGGGAGCAGACAAAATCCTTGCTGGGGAGGACAAGAAGCAGAAAAGCCCTGAGTTAGTGTGAGGACAAACAGGGAAGGTACAATTCCTCACTTTGGCTCCAGCTCGTCAGTAACAGCAGCCCAGGCATATTCACCTGACTAGATGGGTCTGTCATAGAAGCTCTTGTACAAAATTACCAGAATTCACATACTGGAAATTTACATTTCAATAACATAACAAAAACTGTGTAAAAAAACAATGCCTCTGTCATTTAAATTCCTCAGTTCTCCAAAACTCTTTACCAGGTAAGTATTTTGAGACCATCAGTATACAGAACAAATTACATCAGGTTTGCAACCATTTCCCAGGCTGGTGAATGCTTTTTTGGGCACAGATAAACAAAGCATGGACTACACTTTGGTACCCTCAGCAGTGCAAGAGCTGTGCAGGTCTGTTCTAGGTTCCATGCCTACAGTCATCACATTTTTGTAGCTTTGCCATAAATTCACAATTTCTATGCATGCAAACCAGAACTTTCCTTCATCATTGCTGGTAAATCATAATAATGAAGCTACTCTGAGTAATTCTCAAAATCCTTCTTGAAATACTATTAGTATTATTTAATTAAAGCTTAAAAGGACTTTCAGAACCAAGCTTTTAGTTTCTAATTCTTGCAGAATTCCTTTGAATGTAAATATCTACTACACTCGATTACAACCTGTTGTGCTTACACAAACATCGTAACAGCTCACAGGGCTGTGGAATTCAACCTGCCTTCCATGAATAAGTAAAATAGATTTTGAAAAATGAGTTAAACTGCAATGAAGACTATAAATTTAATTACAGTGTATTTGTTTTGGGGGCACAGGCAGGTATGGCTTATCTGGGCAGTTCCAATACACACACTTTTCCTGCTGCTACCTTTTCACAGGTTTCCCTGGATTTCTATTCTAGTGCAAAAATTAACTAACCAAATGCATTCACAGTTGCATTTTAAGCATGAATGAGTCATACATGTGCTCACATATGGAATCTGAAACAGAAATTACCATAGTGTGAGGTGGTTTGGTCCAGCATCTGCTTTTGGATACATATGGCTCATTGCTCTGTGAGTCTGTTGGGCTTTTATTGAATAACAAATTTCTTTTCCTAGTATAGAATTCCTGTCAGAACCACACCACTGCAGTCCATACTGATATATGTTAGCTGATAACTTCCAGCTTTAAGAATCACTTTGGTTCTTTATTCTGTAGGGGAATTACAAGAAGGTGTAACTGCATTGCCCTGCTGGACCCACAGCCCACACTGCACACCTGAGGCTTTTCAACAGCCCCTGCATTACTCCTGATTATTTTATGTCAGGGCATCTTAATATCTCTGCAAATGCAGTGAAATATTGGACAAAACAGGGTCTTTGGCATCATTTCAATAATTTTTTTCATCATGCTCACCTGACATAACAAGTGCATGTGCTACAGTTCTGTCTGCTGGTTTGTAAGCAATTTCTGACACTGTCTTTAGGACTGTGTCTACATTAATTTCAAAGTCACTGCTTTTTTTCCTCTTCTCTCTCCTTGTGCAAGTTTGTACATCTTTATAATACCTTCTGATTAATTTATCACATGGTAAAGATTTTAAAAAATCATCATCCTTTTGATCTAAAAATCCTTATATTTCATCTTTAATATGTTCTTTTGAGAGGATCTTTCTGGAGAGGTTGCCACATATGTTCTACTCCTCTGAGACGTAACAGCAAAGCTCAAGAAATACATCAAATCACATTTTAAATGGTTCAGAAAGTTTTTGTTTGTTTAAAAAAGCCCCGTTTCTTTCAAGCTAAAAAAAAAGAGAGTATATTGCAGTACATATGGCACAAGAAGCCTAACAAAAAAGAAATACATGAAACCAATACTTGAAAGCGTGTCAAAATTTATCACCACAGAAGTGATCTGCAGCATTTTTAACATGCCAGTACTTCATGACCTAGACTCAAATAAGGAGGGACAAAAGTCAAGAAAAGAAAAACTCTGATTTCTTCAGACAGTTTTTCTAAGATGATCATTATTTCTGTAAGATGATCTGTTCCTCCATTCATTTTAAGCCATTCAAAGAACTCATCATATGTAGGAAAAGAGAATGACCCTCACTTTGCACATTAATACTGTAATATTCTGCTTTATAAAGAGTGCTTTTAAGCCATCACATGTCAAACAAAACTAGGAGATTATCTGGAACCACATTAAAGTGTTAAGCTCAAGGCACTATGTTATATTAGGAAAAAGTGTAGGAACATGCAATAAATGATCTTTCAGACAAAGACAAGCAAATGCCATAATATTTTTACCAAGACTGAAAATGATGGGGGAAAAAGATTGTGAAAAATACTGGTCTAAAAAAAAAAAAAAAAAAAAAAAGCAAAAACCCCCAAACCCTTTAGTGTAAAATATCAGAGGACTGACCAAAGCCAGGAAAAGCACACAGCTGCCTGCGCTACCTGGTTTACCCTTCATCACGTAGAATTATTTATCTTAGTGATGCTGGCTGTGAAGTCCTCAGAATTCTGTCCAAATCCTCCCTCTCAACTCCAGCCTTCAAGCTGAAGGGCTGCAGTGCTGACTGCTTTTGGATTTTATTCTCAGAGTCTTTGGCAAAACAGCTGGACTGCCAATAACACAGAAAACACTGATTATTAATGTCTGCACACTGTAGTAATAGGTCATTCTCCCAAAATTTATCATTGGTCTCTTATCTCTTTTTTTCATTAAAAAATAATAATTCCTAATTGTAATCACACCAGACTGCCTTCATCTTCCCTGCTATCTAGGGAAGTAAAATGTAATTACTTAATTTAAACCACACAAATAATCTGAAAAATTCAGCTTTAACAGAAATGTTAAATTAATAGAAATGTTCATTTGAAAAGATTAGATGGCATTCTGTCTGATCCCATGCTCCATTATGAACAGAGTGCCCTTACTCTGTGTAAGGATGTTTAGTCCACAAATAGTCTACAGCGGAGAGGACAGTGAGTCCTGATGGAAATAGAGGACTCGGAGCGTGATCCAATCCCAAAATTTAGGACCCAACTGAATATGGGTACTCATCTTCAGATACTCTTAGGGAAGTCAAATTATAGGTTAAGAAATAAAGTATCTGAAAGAATGAAATCTGGCTAAGTATTGCAACAGAAGTGGTCGTGAAGTATGCAGTAAATTATCCAGAAAATTAGAGCTGGCAAATGGATTTAGATGATTGAGACTCAAGGAGTCTTTGAGCAGCTGCCCAGGGATATATTGACAGGACTGGGCACGTAAGGTTGATTATTTCACTATTTAGTACTGAAAAAGTAGAAAGTGCTGCAAAAGAAGAAAATTAACTAATTTACATGTGTTATTAGCTTTAGAAATAATGATGAAATGCATCAAAATGACAAAGAAAATACAACTCCAATTCTTTATATGCCCCTTCACACACCTATAACACAAGCCTTCAATTCCTTGCAGACCTCTGGCACTCACTCACCCACACATTTACCCTCCAAGGCCAACGGCTTGGAAGGTTTGCTGCAGCAAAAGAGGTATTGATGTGAAAAGCAGCCTTTATATACAGATGAAAACAATCAAAAGTTATTCTCTGTACTGCTAGAGCATGCTTTGGAAAGCCAGCATACACACATGGTTAATAAAAGGTTTTTGATGGCACTTTACTAATTCCTTGCACCCATGGGGTGTTTCATGGGCTGCCCCAAACCAGCAGCCTCCCTGGACAACTTTTTGGCACAAGTGTTAATGATGTCCTGTTTTACTGAGCAAAAAGAAGCCTAAATAGAAAAGGGGAAAAAAAATTTACAAAAGACAAACTTCACCCTGTTAAGCAATTATAGCCATTCCCTTGTTTTGTCCTTATTCACACTGTGTAATATAGCCTAAGGCTATGGCATTATGTGGGAGATACAAAAATAGCACACAACTCCTTAAAATAATTCTCCTCGTAAAGAAAACTGGAAAGAGGAGTAACTTCACTGTAATTCATCTCGTTTCAAGTTTACTAAATATAAGTGTTCTGTGAGAAACTGATAAACTCATTTATCTAGTACCACTCAAGTTTAAAAAAAAAAAAACAAACAAAAAATTCCCCCAGGAATCAAGATTACTCATTTTTACTGCTCAGCATCTGAGGAAACAGAAGCTATATTTTCACTCTTGAATGCTAATTTGATGTTGAGAAAAGTCCCTTAACCATTTGTGTGAAAAACCCAACTGCTACCTTTCAATATTTCTGAATGGCAGTCATGGCTCTCAGCAAACAAATGATGCTCACATATTGTGCCTTGCCTACAGGCATGTTGCTGCAATTGAGTGATATTATGCCTTCTTACAAGATGGTATCTCAGTTTCAACAGGGCAAACATGCCAAGAAATTTGGGCTTCCACAGGCACCTTGAACTTTCAGGCAAATACAATTTCACCAACAAAATGATGATCTTCTCCATATAAACAAACCACCACTGAAAAGCCTGAATGACTTGAACACTCAGCAGTTTCTGAGATATTTATAACACCTTCAAAGCCCACAAAAGTCATCCTTCCCGCTGAATAGTTGCTCAGCTGCAAGATCTGACCCAGAGAGATGTTATTTGAAGGCCTTCAATAATACCAGCGTGGCTCTTAATAAAATAAAAAGTAAAAAAACTGCCCAAACTACTTCTTCCATCTCAGCCCATAGGAAAATCAGCTTGAGAAGTTTATATTTTTATTTCATTTACCTGCATTGTGTATTTAGGAGCTCAAAGAAAATACCAAAGGATGGAAAGTCTAACTATGAGTTGGTATTGCATCCGAATACAGTCTGATACGCTCTGGGAATGAACTGTACCTGTGATACATTCCAGGAAACAACTGCAGTTCCTAAAGTCCAGCCTGTGTAAACCTCTCTCAGACCCGTCACGTGACCACCGAAGGACACCCACTGTGCAGCCACAGACTCAGGACACGCGGGACATACACGCTAAGGCTCTTCCACAGGTTTGACAGCAGGGCAGGTGCCTTGAGGAGCCAGCACAGAACGTGCCAGCAACTTATTTTGCAGCAGCAACACGTCCCTTCTGCCACTTCACGAATAAAACTGCCCCTTCCGCTGACCCTGGTGTGGTTCTGCTGCACACCATCAAGCATCCAGGAACTTGGGGAGATTTTCACTGTGGGAAATGAGGTTTTACACAACTGCAGTGTGAGTGGTGTTAATTAAAAGCATTCACGTAACAAACCCAAGCAGATGACATAGAAACAGCCCCTGTTTAGGACTTGGTTGTTCCACCTACTGTTTTCATCTACACATAACTCTGCTGCCAGTTGTGAGAATTATTCTCCCTAAGGCCACTTTTCTTGCCATAGTTTTACGCAACTAAAGGAAGAGGTACCATTTAGAAGCAGCACCTCTTCCAGAAATCGGTGGTTTAAGCAGAAGAATGTGGAAGATCACAGCAATGGCACCCTCTGGTGACAAACAATAACACATAATGAGGTCAATTGCTCAGCCTGGAGAAACACTTAAAGCTACTTCATGTAAATCTGTTATGTGGAAAGGAGTCCTACTGCAAGCTCCAAAATGTAGGAGGTTAACTTTAAGAACAATGACAACCAGCCTTCAACAGCAGGTTACTTTAAGGAAAAGACAAATTTTTCAAAATACTTCCATCTCCCCAGTATCGTATCTTTCTTTCGTGGGTTTAGTCTAATCTGATTTTCTTTAACCATCAGATCGACAAAGTATAAATTGAAAAAAGGGTCCTCTGCTTTTATCATAGATAGCATTTCACATTCACATATGGTTAAGATTTCAGCATGTCTCTGTAGTGCTACCAACAGCTTTTGAGATGTTGAAGAACATCGATGAGAGGTCTGTGAGCCGAAGACTGAACAGGCAAGTGTTTTGAAAGTGGACAAACAGCTGCTCCTAAAAAACCCTCTCATTTGATTTGAGAGGCAGAGCTTCAGCCCTCCTGAAGCATCGCCAATCATCCCCATAGCTTCTTACAGGAAGAATGTCAGAGAGTCAGCGATTTCTAATGCTCCAGGAAGACTGAACAAACAGACACAAGTACTTCCCGTATCAATGCCAAGGAGGGAGACTGTTACAGAATGCATAAACATGTAAGTTAAGCAGAAAGTTGCTTTTAGGCTGTGTGAAGTATAATGACATGAAAAGCAAAGCAAACTGTTGATTTCCAGGTTGCTCCTATAGTATCTGACAGAAGCCGTCCAATTCTGCCAGGAGCTTCTGCAAAAAGTCAAGTCACAGAAAATCTTTATGGATAAAACCATAAAAATCAGGCTTATGAGTTAGATTTTCTCTGCTCTGATCTAAAGAATAGAACTTAGGAAACAGCTCTACATTTCACTTCTTAAGAACTAAGTGAAAAGAGTTTTATAATAAAAGCCAGTAAAATAAAAATCACCCTCTTGAAACTCATTAGTTATGGGCTAATTTAATTTTTAACAAGTTCCATTTATTCTAGAACATACATATTAAACCTTTGGCACTAGAAAAGAGAAGGGATCACCTCCTATCCATTTTCCAACTGAAGATGAATTCTATCCTACCTGAGTAGAATGTTACACTTCAACACCATGCTAACAATAGATGCTCTTTGAGGAGCTGACAGATTACCTGAAAGGAGCTGCGTGCAGAGTGTAAACACAGAGCATGTCCCATGAAATATTTAGAAACAGCAAAAACACCCCAAGAGCTGTCTGTGCGTGCGGCGTCACACACAGCTGCGTGTGACAACAGGCAAGCACTGACTGCCCAGACTCGGGCTGAGCTTCAGAAAGGAAGGACTTACTAGAACAAACCTTGACCCAATTATGCACTAATCACCGAAGCATCCACAGAAGTATCTTTGTAATTAGTAAGATTATTAATAGTGGGATATGATACATGAGGAAAGGTGCCAGGTTTTGGCTTGATGAATTCAGAGAAAGCTTGTGGTAAAATTTCACAGCATTTTGAAAGCCAAGACTACATAAATTCAGTGTATGGTTTCCTGTGATCTGGGCTTCAGTTTACAAGGGAAATGTGAAATACACAGGGTTTTGTTTCATCATAATAAATGTTGTTAAACGCCACGTCCAGGCAAACCTTCCTGGGGAGGTTTTTATCGCTCATCAGCCACTCATAATGCATTTAGTACCTAGCTGGATTGACTTTATCTCATACACATCTCCGTTACAGAAAAGAATAAAAAGGCATTATTCTAACTCAGTTATGCTTTGAACAAAGGCACTGCCATTTCCTTACCTGGGTGACCTATATCATCTAAGTTTGCTTTTCTAAAACTAATAATTGACACACCGAATAATGTGCTGTAATAGAGTTCTTGTTAAACATAGTTTCATCATTTCTCTCTACTAGATGGAAAGGCTCATCATTAAAATACTAATTGAAAAATCTTGTGGTTATTTTGAGAGTTTTGGGTTTTTTTAAAAAAGCTCTCCATGTTGTGACCTTCACACAATGATGTGGATGCAGCTGCAGGCAAAAGCTCTTTCCCTATGAATTCAGGCAAAAGGAAGATCCCAGCTAGCCTCAGCAGTTTATGAACCCAGCTGCTACATTATTTTCCTGAGAGCCTTAATTCACCAGCCCATCTTTCTGTTTTCCTCAGCTTCCTGGCTAAATACTGGACTTCATTTCCTAGGTCTCAATTCCTGCTTGCCTTGGTTCACGTAATTATGCAGGGGTCATTCATATAATCCAAAAAAAAAGTTCCATGAAGAGAGAGGCTGCAAACCAGGATTCAGCCAGGCCCTCGTATGGGACATGGACAAAGAGCATGATGATGATGATGCTCTGCCAGGGCACGGGCTGTGGTTCTGAAATCACTGACACCTCAGAAGCAATGGAAGATTGTACAGGCATCGAAAGGCTGACTGAAATGGATGGGCAAGAACACTGTGGACACTCATGGTGTACGACCTCTCCTCACCCTTCAGGACAGGCTGGCTTGGTTTGGGGTTTTTTCTCGGTGTTTTGGGTTTTTGCTTGGTTGGGGTTTTTTTTGGTTTTTTTTTTCTTTGTTTGTTTGTTTGTTTGTTTTGTTTTAATATTCCATTCATTTCTTCTATATTCATGAGGACTAGAAATAAAAGTATCTCTGGGAGGATGAAACCCAAGATCCTGATGTACAGGATCTCCCAGGTCAACACTGAAGGTCTAAAGGTTGCCAAGGTGCTGAGTGCCAGCTACAAGCAACTGAATGTCAAACTGGCTTTTTTCTTTAACCCTTTTAGGTCACCTAAGCAGAGCTGTCACTCTTGTCACATTTCCATCCTTAGGCCCTAGAATATCATCAAACATACTGTTCCAGACAGTATTTATTGGGCTCTTTCAATGTACCAGCATGTGTAGCACTGCTTCAGTGCACCGTCCTGCCTACACTACGGTGTTGCTGGGTTTTAGTAAAATTGTAAGGAATTTTTAAGCTCTTAAATACTGTCATTTCATATCCCTGTCTTCCACAAGGCTTTACAGTTTACCAGTCCTACACATCTATTTTTTGTCCTTAACCCCATCATCTGGCCTCCCTCTACACTGAATGCATAAGCCATTTACCTGGACAAAATTGAGTTGATGTGTAGTTAAGTCTTTAAAAGTCATCCCTGCTAGTCAATTCCCTCATTAGGAAACCACTTCCTATCAGAAGTGCCCTCAGGTTTTGAGAGCACATCAAAATTGGATCCACTTAAGCAACCGAGCTTTGATACTGCGCTTAATGACTTTCTAAATTTGTCATTTACAAAGTACTTTACGAGCCTTCCTCGAGCAGAGCCGGCGCTGCCCATGCAGGAGCAAACCCTCGCAGCTCTCCTCCTGCAGGAGCCTCGGTGACGTGTGACGTACGCGGTGCCATTTTCCGAGGAGATGGCATTTCATTTCACTCTCCTCACTTCCTCGGGACCATCTGCCCACTTTCGCAGCTCTGAGCAGAACGTACGACTGTGGCAGCTCTTCCCCTCTTCCCTCCCATGTCTGTCCCTCCTGTCATTTCTGAGCTACCTGGGTCGCTCCGGGAGAGAAACAGGCACGATGTTCCCAGACAGCACCACCAGCTGAAATCAGCTCTCCACTGTGACGTCCTGTGACTCTACAGCTTCCCTGCTGCTTCCTGTACACAAAACACTGATATTCTATCACAGAATTATAAAGGCATATTGTATTTTTTTACCCTACTTGAAGACTGCACAGATCTGCTCCAACTGCATCACCACTGCCTGAACATCCCATTTTAACAAGAGAAGTATTTCCTATTAGTGAAAGTGAATATTTCTTAGTGAGAAACTTTAGGAAGCAAGTCTGATCTCCCACTTTTTTAACCCAAACAGAATTCTGGGAGGAGGAATGTTAAAACCTTCTGCTTTCAAACTGGACTTACTGCTTGGAGACATTTGCACGTATATGACAAACCCAAAATATTCTCAAGAATAGAATCACAGTTTTACCGTAATCTTTCCTGCAAATTACGTCAAAATTACAACAGCAAAAATAAGAAAAATAACTCCTCGACTGTCATGTGTCTGGTGTCTTTTTGTAAATTCCCCTGGTGCAATAATATCTTTTCTTTTCTATTTTAACTCTAAGTCTGTTATTCAACATCTCAAGAAAAGCCTAAATTATACTGCTCAATAAAATGTGAGCTCAGTTTAATTTCCCTAATTTTTCATAAGATCCAATCAGAAGCACAACATATAAACACAGTTTTTCATATTTTACCTTACACTTTTTCCAACTGAATTTTCTTTATTCACGGCACTCTTTCATTCAGTAATAAGTGATATGCACGCAAGGTATTGCCTGTTATTCAGACTTTTAATTACTACAATGAAAAACACCACCAAAGCAATGTGCAAGAACATCGCTATGTCTAGAATGGCAAACACTGATGGATATTGAACATGAAAATACCAGTGCAGCTTCCCACAACACCTTTCCACATGACTTGAGCCGTAAGACCTGATTCTGGAGTCAGGCTGGCCCCACTGGAGTATGGAAAAGCCTCTCCATAAAGAAAAGGAGATGAAGAGAGGGAAGGGAAAGTGCACTCCTGGATCCAGTCGGGATTCTCCAGGTTCATTCCAGTAACGCACCACTTTCCCACCCCTCCCAAGGGTATCCAGATGGGGATGACTCTGTCCATGCACAATTGTTTGTTTCTCACAGGCATTATCTACAAAAAGCTGCCAAACCCACAGTGTTGTGTTGGAGATTTCTTTAAAACGTGCCCAGATTTCCACAGCAATTCCATGACCTTGAACTCTCCCTTGTTCTCCTGGAGCTTGGGATTGCTTTATTCTTCCCCATTCATTCTTGTCTTGCTGCTCAGTTCACAATCACTACTACAAAGATAAAAGTATTCCTTGATCATCTTTTTTGGCCTGACATTATTTTAATGACATGGTTTCAATCCTGGAAATTCTCCTCCTCTCCCAAGACACACTCTTTTTTTTTCCCCTTTTCTGACACACAAATGTAAAACAGAAACATCTCAAGTGTTTGATATTATAATATCATTGCAGAAATTTTATGTTCTGTCACATTCTACTGCCCATATTGTCTATCCATTATATATAATAATAGTGCTAATACATAAAGTGTCAAGGTGAAAACCTCCTAAAAAAAAAGTCATCAATACCATTCCAGATGTTTTCTCTTTCACAAGAGGAGAACTAACAATCTAGATTCACACCAGCAGCCCTCCCCCTGGATTCCCTGCGAGCCTGCTCATTTCAGCACTCTGAAATAATACCAAGACCTGCTCTGAGTTCACGTGTTACTTTCCCATACTCCTTTTCTCGACCTGGGATTATCTTATCTCTTCTCTATTATTGGTCTACTCAGCTTTTCCCTCCCATCTGCCTAATGTCAGTTGAATTTAATCACCTCTCTAATAGCCTGGAACTGGTCATTCAATAATAGTGACGGCAGGAAAAGAGAAGTTTGCAGATCTGCTGCAAAAGGATTCTGTACATAAATGCTCTTTTAATTATGATAATTCTGTTTTCACGGATTTTTAAATTGAAAGTTGCCTTAATTTGCTATGTTTTATATTTTTGAGAAGAACATAATTTTCAACTCCACTTAAAAAAAGAAGAACTACTCTTCTCCCTTATTTAAAAAAAAAGGGAGAAAAAACGAGCCCTGGAAGCCTGGAAGAGTACTTGCTTCAAAGTCACTACCCAAACACAACCCGCACCTAGGCTTTACTCTGGAAACAGAAATACTGTAGGCTTAGGAGAGAACATGACAACTGATGAAAAAGCTACTTTGGAAAAGTTTTCCAGGATGTTTCGGAATAAACAGTTATTGGATTTATTAAAAGCAAAATAAGCGTTCAGAAACTGTGGTATATCCACTCTACTCCACAGCTGTGGGTTCCTACAGGTAATTCTCTCTACAAAGCAGGCATGTGACATGAGAGGTGTCCTGTATCTCTAACTGACTTTTTATACTTATATGTATGATAAAAAGATTAATTTACTTAACAAACTCAATACATCATGTTGAATAACAATTTAGTGGCAGATTTGTGTTATTCACACTGACTTGTCTAAAGAAGAGATGACCAGATCACAACAGTAGCATAAGCTGAGAGATATGAGAAGAATTTAGAGCCTAATCAGACTCCTGAAAATAAGTGTTGTTCTTCAAATGTCAATAAGGTGATTTGTTAGGAAGAATTCCAGTATGCCACGCAAAACAAGGAATTTAATGAGCTTCCATTCTTTCAATTTATCTACAAGCATTTCAGATCTGCTAATATTTAAAGGTTCACAGCATTCTAGTTTATGAAAAAAATTAAATCATTCTAAATCGACAAGCGCAGAAAATGGTCACAGGCTTTGTGAATGGATTTGAATGGGAACCAACTCATATTCTTAGAGCAATTTTTAGAAATTAAGCCTCCTCTGCGCTACCTGGAGGTGTGCTAAAAATGAGAAAATAGATTTAATAATACAAAAAACAGTGTTGGTTGTTTTGTTGGGGTTTTTTAATTCAGTGGTAGAAATTGTGAGAACATCTCAATATTAAAAATAATCATCTTTTGGAGCTGAACTACTGTTTCATAACACAACATGTGAACTGTCTCAGGGAAAAAAGCTTTAACAGTACTTTAAATAAATTCAGAGTTCTGTGCATCATGAGTCCCTTCTAACATTGCTGGGGATAAATTGGTAAAGTCTTTCTAAACAATGTCTTGTTTTATGCCGGTATCCTGCAAATCTGAAACCATATCAGAGTGCAAATTTCTCCTGAAATATAGATTCTTGTTACTTCCTCTCCAGACAAACACCTAGTAGGGTATTGATCTGCTTCTGAAGGACACGGTGTTTATTATGTAGGAAACCAGTGCAGGGCACAAGCGTGAGAAATTAATGATGGTTTTAGAAGTGTCCACACTGTGGTGCTGAACCAGTGGGGCAACTGTCAATCTATATGATAATGCATCCCAAAACTTCATAAAATCAGTGAAGTGAAAAAGCATTGATTTTTGAGCTAACCAGGGTACGTGAGAGACTCAGGCTAAAAAGTTTACTGAAGTTAACACCTCTGTGTATATAACAGTTGCTTCAGACTTTGCCTGATTTTTTTTTCAAACAACCAAACATACAGAAACCTTGTAAAATAAAAATGAATTCCACATACTGGCTTTATTTCTTGCTTGCTGCTTGATTACGTTCTTCTTTCTCCTGCTAACATCATGGTTAGAAAAATTACCTATTCAAAATGGAATCACTGCACTATATGTCTAATTACATAATAATTCACTTATAAAGAGGAAATTGAAAAACAAGCAAACAGACTCACTCTTTTATCAATGTCTGTGACAATATTTATAAAAGTAGGTCCCAATATTATAGTTTCTCAGACAAAAGGTGTGGCACACTGGTGCCACCGAAATGGAAACAACCACCTTCCTGCTACAGAATCGAATCCCAATCATTCCATAATGTCAGAATTTTATTAGGCTTTCTATTTGAAATTACTCTCAGTAGCCTTTTCAAAAGTGTACTAGAATCAATAGAAGTTGTCATATTTTCTGTGAATGCTATTATTAAAAAGAAAAAGGGGAAAACCAATTAACCATTCACTGATTACTTTTAAAACATGGGCTTCCTTGTACAAACTATCATTAAGAAATGCACATTCCCTCCTTGGTTTTGACGAAGAAATGTATCCTGCTATGCCTATGGAGAGGAGATATTACTTGAAGATTCAATTTAAATAATTTAAAAATAATACTGCAGTTACAAACAAAATCAATTGCACTTTTCTAAACTTCTATCAATGTATAAACTATAATTTGGATTTTCCTTGCTTGCTTTGACAAGCAGTTGCATTTCTGGTGCCTGGCACACACACTTTGCTGAAACTGAGACAACTGTCAGTAAGAACAGGGAGGAGCCCAAAATAAACACCTACAAAAATCTTCTCCTGAGAGGCACCCAACATGTATCAAATTCAATTTTATCACCAGAAATGTGCTTGCAGAGTGCTGCTTTCAGCTGCTGGAACAGAGGGTGTGACGTTAGGGAGGTTCCTCTTCACCTCCTCAGAATGACAAGTATCAAAACCTTTAGTTTCTATTTTAGCTAAGCTGAGTTTGCACCTTCATCACTTTATAGGATGGAAGGCAAATTCATGCAAATCCATTTTTACTATTTTCCCTCTTTAGTTCTTGAAATATATGTAAGTGCAGAAAATTTCCCAGCTAAAAACTTTGAGGTGATACATACGAAGGACCTGACTCCGAGTTATGTGAATCTGGAAGCACAGTGGCTCAACACAGGCTACTGAGAATCCACCACTGTCGAGCTTGTTGTCACAAGTGACTCATGTACTGCCAAAACTTCATTTCTGTGACCTTAAATACATCAAACCAGAGTGTTCTCCCCCAACCTGATCCATAGGTTTACTTCCTAAAAGCTATGTCAATAAGCAAACAACAAAGTAATTTTTTTTTAAACATCAAAACCATGAAAAAATACATAAAGTCAAACCTGATTTTAAGAATTAGCATCACTGTCACAGCTACCAGCATATTGCGGATTATTAATATTACTTCAAGCTGTGCAGAACAATCACATATGTGGAACTATTTCTCCTAAGAAAGCTCTTTCTGCTTCTCATCATTATGTTTGATTTAATCTACTTGGAGCACAAACTTCTGTGAAAGATTGTGGTGTGAAAAGAAACTTGTAAGATCAAACATGATACATATCATACGATGCATCTGTAAGGATACTGATGGTAAAAAAACCCACATTAAAAAGCAGCTTTAATCGAAGTGAGGAGGTGAAAACATCACCTCTAAAAGAGGCAATTTTAAGTGTGTAATTCTAAGTGTGACCACATTCTCATGCATGCACATTAAGAACATACTGAAGGGCCAAGCCTACCGTTCTCCTCATCCGACTTGTTCTCGTTGTCGGAGTCGGTGAGCGTGAGAGCTGAGTTTTCGCGGCTCGACAGTCCCGAACTGCGCCTGGATTTGATCCCTCTGCCCCACAGCCTGATGGCGTGCTCCGGGGACATTCCCCCCTCCGTGTCCGAGTCGGCGTCGGAGCCCGTGCTCAAGGAATAGCCTTGGTGGAGTATTCCTATGTCTGAGCAGTAGCCGCTCCGATGCGGAGAGGGCTCGCAGATCCCCAGTTCTGCAAGGGTGAAGTTTGTTCCTAGGAAGGCAATAAAAAATGTAAAAATTAATTAATTTAAAATCTAGAGGATTTATTTTTAAGCTTGAAAATAACGGACCTCTTTAATTTCGCTTCATTATGCTGTATACCAGTGAATTACACACGGAGACCTCTGGTATGCTGCTCTAGGAAGATTTAACCTCGCACATATTGAATGCAACTAAAATGGACAAATACACAACCCCTCTAAATTTTAGGTTATTATTCTGGCCACAAGTAACTAATCACTGAGGTGTGTGATGAACCAAACCTCCTAACAAGTGTTAATGAGATGACCTGCTTTATTATGTACCTAACCTTTCATTTGTAGGAGCAGAGCATGAGCTTTGAAGTTGTGCATTTGATTACTAGACAAGAGCAAATTTTTCTCATAAGGCTCCTTTTATCACACCCATGTCTTCCACAGACAAAGTAAAAAAAAAAAAAAAGGCAAACCCATCAGTGATGCCACATGAAACCTCATCACCAGTTTTGTGCTTTTACATTTGGCACAATTGGTAATTTAATATCTGCCATAGAAATCTCGACCTGATAAAAGCCTGTAACGGTTTTCTACCTTTTTCCATCACATTCAAGAAGAAAGTTTGCATCGATACCGAAATCAGGAGGTCACTGGGTTTAAAGGCAAAACTTCCAGAAACAATGTCAAAACACGTGACCTCTCGCAGTTAATAACGACTCAGTGGACAAAGTCTCATACATTTTTAAAGCACACGGAGTCCCCCAGGGCTCTCACAAAGTACAGACTTGCTGGCTGATTTCTGCTTATGTATTTGTTTCCTGCAGTAATGAACAGGGCAGCAAAAAAAAAAAGAAAAAAAAAGAGAAAAAAGCAGAGGGAAATATTCACCGGTCTCTAAGGCTTTCAAAGGTTATGAAAAGCAAAGTAATCTGAGCTTCATTACGTTGGGCTAAAAAGGAAGACCAGACTGAAGTCGCTGGCAGTGTAACTGCCAATTATTTAATTAATTTCTTAATTCACAGGGAAACTAGATCTGTGATCTGCTTTCCTAAACGAGCAGTTTTTTGTACAAAATCAGTTTATGTTTTCTCCTCTTCCTCTATGTATTTGTCAGAACAAAGCTCCACAATGGAAGTTTGTACACTAAATAAAACACACAATTAAGTGTCTTGTATTAATAAAAAAAATTAACTACATTTTTTTAAGTATTACAACCTCTTTCACAGATTAGCTTGGAGAGCTCGTACTGTTTTAAATCCATCTGGTTCATCTTCCCGCACCAGCCCTCTCCAGTCTCACATCTTTTGGATTCGGGGTGTATGAACCTATCCACAGAAAATAAAACTGCACCCCACTTCAGGTTTATTCCTAAAGCTCAGCAGTTAAAGGAAGGCGATGGCAGAGGGAGGAGCTGTGCCCTCTGTCACCCATAGGTTCACCTGTAAACACAACCCCAGGTGGATGCTTCTCAAGAAATGAAGCATTTAGTGGCAGTGTTTAAGAAGAACATAAACAGGCTGACATTAAAAAAGTCAGCTCCTTTTCATCAACACCAAATTAACTCAAACCCTCCTAGTTAGGAGCGTATTTTACCTGCCTGTTAATATTTGACGTAGCAATCAGAAATTTAGTGGTTTAGTCAAAAGCAAGGAACTCAATAGTCCTAAAATGAGCTTCTCAAGTGCACTTCAGTCTAGAGATTTTTTGCCTTTTTTTTAAATTTAATTTAATAAGTGAAGAGCTGCAGCATGACAAATGAAAAGTTACTTTTAAAGATGTAAATTTTAATCATGTGTGATTTCACTAGAAGAGGTTTAACAAAGAGAGTTTTATTGATCAGAGTTTTGGTTTAGCCCTATTAACAAACTACCCTTAGACTTATTAATAAAAAGGTCAAAATCAAACCAAAATAAATACAAAAAATGAGTGATCTGAAGCTTAGTAGCTCCACACTGTCTGACTTAGACAAGTAGAGCACACGTTGACATGACATATATGTTAAAATTACAAAACTCATCATGAAAATGAAGTTTTCCAAATTTTCTTGTTTGCTGGTGGTATAAATGTCTACAAATACACACAAATTATAACTATATTAGCTTAATTAAGCTGTTTTACATACACGGTAAAACATTTTAATGATGTTCTGGGGATTTTAACAGCCCTTACAAGCCCAGCTGATTTCACTCTGATTAGCATCCTGTCTTGACATCAAACTCTGACTGTAACATCCAATGCAAAAAGCAGTCTTCAGAGAAATTCCTGCTTTATTTGCATGAGAAAAATGGTAAAGGCACTGAAAGTGAAATATCCTATTCACAGAAGTCACTCACCCATTGGAGTTTTATTATCTGGGCATTTGGCATCTTCCAGTAACCGAACAAATTTAAAAAATTTGAGAAGAGGATCACATCAACTCAAGAACACAAATGGAATCAGCCCCTGAGCCTCTGGGAAAGGATTTCCTGTGCTGCTTCTCAGCAATCTCCTTACAGTTTTACCACAGCAAATCGCAAGCATCCTGATGGTAGACGTGAAATATTCTAGAAATATTCCTGTCTAGTAAAGATATGCTCTCCGGTAGATTCTAAATGAGCCTTATTTATTAATTTTTGACATTTGCTTCTGCAAAATATTATTTGAGACCGTTCTATAAGACAGCTTACGGTGTCAGAATAACTTGTCCTTGGATACCTGTGGATAACAATTTTTTCACATCTACATATATACACACATTATATATATATGCGCCTATATAGAAGCACTTGTCAGATATTTATTTACATATGTATATGCAAAAATAAATAAATATTATAATTCCTGATGTCTTTATAGCCCTTCATTTACTGTAAGATCTAAGGAAAGGGAGACACAAATACTACAGTTATATTCTCTAGACCTTTTCGCAATCTGGATTGTATTCTCCTACATGTCTTGTTTCCCTAAACTGAAACTGCCTGCATCTCCTGAGTAACACATGAACTGCTGTCACTAATACATTAATCTCTCATTTGCTCAGCCATTATTGCACATTAAGGTATTAATGCCATCACTAGAACACCATCCTCAGAGAGGGGGTAAATATAATCTGGATGCGCAGAAATCATTTATCCCGTAATTCGTAGCAGAAAGAACCCTACTATTACTTTGCAGATGAAGCATGGTCTCACAAAGGATGACAAAACACCCGAGTCATTTCATATCCACTCCCTCTGCCAGAAAACTCCGTTTGGGATCCCAATGACAGCCAAGTTCACTGAGGACAACAGAGCCTTCCCTGCTCCACTGCCTGTGCAAACTACAGCCCCTCTGAGCTGGAGGGGGGAAACACAGACACAGCCTGGCCTGGGGTTAAGATTTAGTGTCTCCTTCAAGAGGTATCTTCCTTACAGCTCTAAGTGATTAGGAGCTCAAGCAAAGCACATCAGACTCTTGGTGGTGGAAAAGAAAAACCATTTCTCAAAGAACACACCACAAAAAATAAGAAGTCATAAAGTTTTTCATATGTAACAGAGTTTAGCAGCCTCCATCCCCAGTCCCCTCATCCCCACCTGCAGAAGTCACTAGACTTTTCTCATTAAAGAAAAGCAGTTAAAAGCAGCTGCTCCTTTCAGGTGTGTATAATCTCTCACACAAAAGCAGAGCACTAGTACACTAGTTTGGAAGTATAATAAACTGTTATGTACTTGATCATCATTGCCCATAATCTACATGCTGTGAAGTCTCTCAATAGAATAGTTTTCCTTTTAATTAGCACATCACTTCCATTATCTCTTTTGCACAATGCCTTTTAGAGAAATTTACTATTTCAGTTATTTAGTGGATAAACACTTACTAAAAGTGTGTTGAATTCTGCCATGGACTATCCTACTCATTATCTCCACTGAGCCCAGAAAACATCCCCGAATAAACAGAGGTTACTCTCACCCAGCCTCTGGGCAGGGGTTTCATTTGGATAATTACAAACTGCATCAATTGCCCTTCTGAAAATTAATCTAATCCAGCCACAAATGCCTCAGAGGAAGAGACCTGAAACCAGCAGTGCCCAGATACGATGAATTTGCCTTCAACACTACATCAGGTTCTATTCCAATTCTAAAATCAAAAGGATAACTATCACTTACAGTCTTTGCTACCACAATCAATTACAAGAAGGATAACAAGAATACATGTATTTAAGACATTCCATTCTTTCTCCAGTTTTTGTATGTTCAGAGCTATAATGATTTTGCTGGCATGAGTACCACAATTTAGGTCCAATCTGTGGTATATGAAGAGGTCTCTCTTTTTAACAAATTGATGCACACAATTTCTCTCAATTCTTTGTGAATTCAGTCATTACAATGGCAGAACAAATGATTCCAATCTCATTTTTTTTAATCCACTTAGATACACATTTTTAACATTGACCCTTTTTCTCATCTTCCTTACATGATAAACAACTGCCACCTCTTCAATCCTCTCTTGTATTTCACCCATTTCAACACTATTCTTTTCCCACTATTAAAGATCCTGTTCAACAATATATTTTACTTAATTTATCTTTATAATTCTACATGATGAGATGCTCCAATCTGAGACTCCAAACCTATGCTGGGGGTTACACCACTGAGTTGGGAGGCCAAGTGAGGAAGAGGAGACACTGGCCACTCTAGTCCTGAGAATCACCAGCCTCCAGCAGCTTTACAGGTACCTTTTCCTCCCCTTTGTAATACCCACAGAAGTTATAACATAAACTGTTTACATGGACTCTCCCAACACTCCCATTTCCTAACTCTCTATCCATTTTCCCCCTAAATAATTAATAATAACAAATAACAGCCCTTTGGGAGCTTGAGGAAGGGGCAGTGTAAGCACCTGTGGAACAAACTCTGCCCTGATCAAACACTAAAAGCACCAGAGAACAGATTCCTTAGAACACAGAAAATAACAAAAATGACCAGTCTATACCTTGTTCTAGGTTTTAAAACTGATAGCAGGGGGTTACCAACAGCAGGGCCTCCTACACACTTCTGTCGCTGCCTACTGAGAACAATCACAGATGGCATATTTTCATTTAAGATCATTAATTCCAGGTATTGCTACGCTGGAAAGCTAAACATTTTATAACCAAATCTGTGTGAACTTTAACTGCTTAAGTATGCTAAATCTTACTTTCAGAGAGCACATTTGTGACAAAGGCATGAGGAGCTGCTTTACAGCTGTTACTGAGAAGTCTGGGAACAGCACAGAGGTCCTGATACCCATCCCTGCCTGTCACCAGCCCGCACAGGGGACACACCCCCCCACACCCCCATGCAAGGTGTACTTACTACAGTGTGGAATTTACACACTCACTGTGCCATTTTGTTACAAATACTAACACAGTTCACACAGTCAGCAATTTCTAAAATTCAGTAGAAACACAGAGGTTTTCCAAAAAGTGAAACTCTGGCTGCCTCGGTCCCTTCTGCTGTGAACTGAGGAAGCAGCAAAGAGAAATCTTTGTGCACGTTGCAACACGTGGGTCGAATGTAAAATTCATTTCCTAGCTTCTCTCATCAATATCAGAAGAATCCATTAATTGTCTTTTTTATGATCTGCCTTGCTTCTTTCTGACGTGGGGAGGGCCATGCTGTGCTGGTTGTGGCTGGGATAGAGCTCAGATGGGACCGGGTTTTGGATTTGTGCTGGAAACTCCTGGTAACTCAAAGAGGTTCCAGCTATTGCTGAGCAGTTCTCATGCAGCATCAAGGTCTTTTCTGCTCCTCACTCCACCAACTATATTCCTGGCATCACCTCACGGTGATGAACATAGTTTTGATGATATGCTGGCTTAGGGAAAAAGATGCATTTATTGTTTTCTCTTCAAATGTTGATGTTGATTAAAGACAATACCAGATTTGGGAGGACAAGAGCACAGAGTTAGGTGTCAAGCATGACTAGTATTTATTATCTACCCCACACAGCTCAGGTTAAAATGCAATTCTTCAGGCTAACACTTCACTTTGTTAGCCTATCTATGATTTACTGTAAGGTTTCCAACTTTTCCAAGCTCTGAGGAATGGTAAAAAGAGTACAGCTTCACTTATAACAGTGGGATGTGTTCTGTCCATTCTGAAGCCTGAAGGAGACAGACAATTCCATCAGCAATTGCTCTGCTCTCCTTTGCCGCTCCGCCCTCCGTGCTCTCCCTGGGTGCACTTCTTCTCCTCCTCCTCCTCCTCCTCTTTGCTGATTAAGTGCCAGCAGAAAGCCAATTCCAGGCTGAGCCTCCCCTGTTATTCCCGTGCCGGAGCTCTGCAGTTCAGGGAGCAGAGAGATGGGAAAGCCCTGCTCAGACCTGACCCCAGGCACACATCGTCAGCACTGCTGCATCAGACTGCAGTAACTTCATCCTCTTTAGGCAGAGATGCACAGGCAGATAGCAGGGCAAGGTTTCCAAACTCGGGATCTTTGATTCAAAACATGGAGGTGTTTAGTTTAATCAACACAACAGCACCGCATGTTTTTACCACAGGAAGAAGGAGGCATTTTCTGTAGCATCCGTTATCTTTTATCTACACTTCTCTCTGGTTCAAGTGGTTTAGAATTTCAGTACCAGTATTTTAATTTAGATTACTTTTCCACTCCTCTTCTTCACAGAACAAAAGTGAGGATTTACAGTATGTTCCAATAAATAGCTGAAAGATTCTCTTGTCCTAACTTTGCGCTGTTCGAAACTACACCTTGGTTTCATAAAACTCCATTCAGTGGTTAGACACTGGCACGGGTTGCCCAGGGAGGCTGTGGATGCCCCAACCCCAGCAGTGCTCAAAGCCAGGCTGGGTAAGGCCTTGAGCCACCTGGTCTATGGGGGGTGTCCCAGCCCATGGCAGAGGGAGTGGGGACTAGAGGATCTCTAAGGTCCATTCCAACCCCACAACATTCTATGATTTTAACAATGGGGCAGTTGTTGCACTTCTGTTGTCCTTTTCCTTCCATTATTGCTTAAGACTTGTAGGACTGCCAGTACTGACTCTATTGGTTAATAACAGAAGGGAGATGCAACTGTGCCAAGAAGTAAGTTAAGCTTCTACCATCACTTTGGCATCAAATTTAACAGGTGGCAAGTGTGTGATCCTTTGAAGGGAATTATCAAAACACCTCAATTAGGACTATGATTCTGTCAAATAATCCTTTATGTGCAGGAAAACGTTGACCCTGATTTTCAAACATTTCATTTTAAAAAGAATGATTTTTCCCCACTAGGTCAAATATTCTACACAAGAACCAGTTGTAATAAAAAAATCCAAAAGCCCCCCAACAAACAAAAAAACCCCAAAAAACCCCCAACCTAAACATTTTACTGCCCTTCTCTAATCGCTTAGTTTTGCATTTAGAATTTTCAGTCATAACCCAAAATCTTGTGAGGTGTTATTATTGAGAGAGAGAAAATATTACAAATTGGTTTGTTTGGAAGAAAGTAACTGTGCAGGCTGTGTTATCTGACTATTTTTAACACACACGTCATCTCACTTGCTAAGTGCCTTTACTTGCTTCATAAGTGCCTTGCAGATCAGGTGAGATGACAAACTCACATCTCACTGATAAAGGTCAAGTACGCTTAGGTATCATACCATTACATTATTATTTTTATTTATCATCATTATTTCTTTTACTTTGCAGACTTCAGTTATAGAACTCTTTGGATTTAACAAGCGGGAGATTAGATCGGATTATTCATTAATCCTCGCACAGTTCACGCTTTTTAGCCTACCAACATTTTGCAAAGAAGCATTTTAGGTTAATTCACGCATTTCCTTTGGGGCTATATGGGAGTCACAGGCAGTTTTGAGCCTGAAATGGGGGTTTCTCAGAGAGGGACTACAGAGTAGGTAAGGACAGCACTGAAGCCTAGGGATGGGAAAGCAAACAATCCCCTCTGCCCTGCCTAGAGGATACCCTGGGTGAGAGCTGGTCCGTTCTGCTCCCAGACTCGTCTTGCACGACGTGAACACTGACTGCAGAGCTGTGTGGTGCTGTTGAACATCTCCTGCCTGTGGCCTTTCAGTCACTGTCTTCTCTGAAGAAATTGTTTCCTTAATTCCCAGTGCGAGAGGGCACCTGAGCCGAGCTGCCCCATAGCTCCAGAGGGCTTAAGCCACCATGACAGGCTCTGGCTACTCCAATTTATCCATCACTTTCTGACTAATGAACCTCTGATTCAGATAAGCACATTAAAACTTGCCAGATCCTCCATTTAAATTTCAGATTTGTGGTTCTCAAAGGCATTTGCTCTATTTTCCTCTTTGTTATCTCTTTCAAGACTTCAGAACAGATGACAGGCATACATACAGCAAAAGTACCCTTGGATTTAAGGTCTTCTAAAACTTACTTTTGCCATGGAAACTAAATACAGAATATGTTTTATAGCTTTTTTAATTTGTTTATATATTTTTTAACTGGGAATTTGGTAAACAATTTGCATGGATATATAATTGACGAGAGAGCCCTTTCCTCCTCAGTGGGAATACCAGAAGAAAGAACCCTCAACCCCAGTGAACAAGCCAAGCTTCCAAGGATTCCCGACCCTGAAAGTCAAAGGAGAAATCTATAGCTGAAATAATCGGAAAAATACGGTACTGATCAACTGTGGTCCTCGGAGTCATTTTATGGATAACTTTCAGAAGTCCTAAACAGGAACCCACAAATCAAGTCCTTCAAAGTAAACTATGATTTCTGTAGAGAGGAAGGATACTAATTTCTTTTTTTTAAAGTCATTTTTGATAAAAATCAAGTACTGAACTAATGATATTTGTGTTGGTTCTTCTTAATATTACTGATTTGTAAGAACATGTTTGAAAATGAGCTCAGCACTGAGGATGCTTTCAAAATTCAATGCAGGATAACTTGCATGGACAGCATGTGCCACAGACCCTCGGGCAGTGCCCACCCAGGTAAATCCTGCCCTGACCACGGGCACAGCAGAACCCCCAGAGGCCATTCCAGGCTGGCACTGGAGTGCTCCCGGTGGTGCTGCAGCTTCTGTGCTTCCCTCTGACAGGACTGCCCAGATTAGTAAAGCCTGACTTGAGAGGGCTGGTAGGAAACACATGACCAGGAAACTGGAACAGCCATCACCAGGCACATGGTCTCGTGTAACCAACCCACTGGAGCTGTATGAGAATGAGAAACATGGTGCCATTTTGTCTCCACCGAAAATTGTGGGGTTTAGTTTCTGACCTATTTAACAATGGTTGGCTTTTCAGAGCCCTGCCGTGGGCACAGCAAATGGGTAACACCGCTTAGAGTCTGGTTCCATTGCAGACCAAAGCCACTGCTATTCTTTTATCAGCCTTTAACGTTCCTGTTATCAGCAAACTGCCCTTCTTAGAGGGGAAAAAGTCCCCTGCACCAGTCTGCTCTTATGACTGCCTCAAGCCTTCAAAATTAACCGTGAGAATCCTGTGGTCACTGTATACTCCCGTCTTAAGAACAGATGTGGCACTGTATAGTTTTGGTATTAAGTACTGTCAAGCTTCCTTTCAAGCAAAGAACTATTTATCTACTTAACACAGAACATAACCAACTTTTGTAAGTTTCATATATTACATTTATTTCAAAATGCTTGGCATTATTAATCCTTTTTATATTGTTAATATAAAGATTGTGCTTCAAAACCTCACAACTCCAGAAAGTTTATTTTTTTTCCTCTCTTTTTTGCATTGCATGCACTGATGAACTAGCCTGCTCAGCAAGCATTTAACAGATTAGACACTTGAACATGGTTTCAGGCAATGCTCTCTCATGTTTCTGCGTATTGCCTGATAAACACTTCAAAGTAAACCGCTCATAAATATGAAATGAAAAGCCAAGAAGTCGTTATGCACAGCTTTGAGATACAAATCTCTTTATTCCCCTCTGAAGTGGAATTTGATTGACATAATGAGTCATAGATCCTGTCCAGGGACACACTGCCTTATCCCCTTTTCCTCAGGAGACAGGGAATCTTTAAAGAAATCCACTTCAGAACTTTCTGACTGACAGCTACAGGAAAAGTTGAACACTGCACAGATTTATTATTTTGTATTAATACCTGCCTTAAGTACCGTGACACGTGTCAAAGATTGATTGCAAAGCCACGAACAGGGCCCAGTACCTAACCCTGCTAACGGAGGCCAAAGCCAAGATATTTACTTTATCTTGTTATCACAGACACAGGGAGAGGACAACAAAGGAGAATTCCTAGAGGGAACTGGGCACTGCCCATCCCCAGGGCCCTCTGTGAGCATGGGGAGCAGCAGCTCCATCCCCTCACCCACTTGGGAACAGCTATTTACCAATGGACCTTCAGGAGCAACCAGGTGAACCCTTCTTGGCTTGGGCAGCTCCACCACCAAACCCCACCTGGTGCTCTGGGGGCACAGCCCACCCTCCTGCCCAGCGCTGCCCACTGGGCATCTCCCACCTTGGGGCAAGGAGAGCAGGGGGTGCCCAGGGGTGCTGTCACCCCAGGGAGCTCACAGTGCTACGACCCTCATTAGCAGGCACGTTTATCAGGTACAGACCCCCACAGTCATTTCCTGCACTTTACAGGCCCGTGCTGTGAAGGAAATTAAGACTTTCATGTGAGAAGGAGCAGTTAAAACCATCAAGCCTGAAAAAGCTCTGAAATGCTAATTTAGATATTGCCGTTAATAAATGATACCCATAGGAAAATGACAAAACCTATGTAATTGTTGGTCATTGCTATTGCACAAAATGTCTGTTGCAATAAAAGCTGAGCTTTAAAGCCACCACAGTGAAACTGATCAGTAGCACGATAAACAAAATTATGGTGCAATAAATTGCTACCCTACACTGTCCTATTCACAACCTGCATTTGCAGTATTGGTGGAGGGTTTTAGAATGAATCCAGAAAATATCTACCTAAATTAAGATGCAACTTCTGGCAGTTTATTTGCTAGCCATGCTGTATGCATTAAATTATACATCATTACTGGCTTTTGTTAGTCTCTACTCCCTGTGAAATAACGATACATAAAGTACAAAAGATCCACCACTCACTACTTTGCTTTCCTTTGTTAGTGAAAGTGCGCTATTATTAGTGTCAGATATGAGCCATTCACATGATTTATACAATAATACATACATCATTAAGATTTAAAAGGCAACAGTAAAAAATTAGATTCATTTGTGGCATTCAAAACACATTCAAAAATGTTTTTATTTGGCCAATAAAAATGAAAGGCTAGTATCTATAAAAAGCGCACAGTGAAACAATGAAATGGGGAGAAGACTAAATATTAATTCATATTATATGTAAATAATGAAACATTAAAGCCCTCAGTGGCTGACTTTACTGAGGCATTACTTTTCCATCTGAAACATTTCTTGTTAAAAAACTTTTACTGTTGTTACTTACTGTTTGCAAATTGCAAACATGTTTTGACCCTGCCCTATATATTGTGATTACTCTTCCTTCTCTGCTGTATATCACTATTCACATCCTGAAAGTCAATAGTCTGCACTGGCTTCTCTAATCATTAGCAAGCAATAAAGTTTTATATCAAAACACAAATACATGAATTGCAACAAATGCTGAACAAAATGGGCAAGTGCTTGAAAAAAGCCAAAAACTAAATCAAAACTTATTACTATAAACAGGCACCCTCCAATTTTGCAGTTTTTGATTATGGATTGCCCTTTCTATGTAAATTAAAAATCTTTGGCTGAAACTGCAACTGTTTTGAGTATTTGTGAGGAATCATTACCATATGCAGAACTAAGGAATTATGGACATGCACCTTGGCACATACCTGGAAAAAACTGTTATGCACAAGTATTAACTTTAACTCATGTATTATCTCAGTGTAGTCTTGATGAATTGCCACACTGAAAGGCAAATGAGGAAATATTGTGAATTATTGAAAGTCTCCACCAGGCCTTCTGCAGCCCTCATAATTCCTACGCTATTAAATCAATATTACACGTATGAGTAAAATTACTTCAAAAATTAACTGGAGCTTAAAATAAATAACACTTTTTGATGATAACTATCTTAGAAATAAAGTGTGTTTCTATGAACTAAAGGTATGTTACGAGATTACACCCAGTTACTGAGCTCTCCTCACAAGATGTGCAATGTTTTGCTAGGGCTTCAAGCAGCATCAGGAATTCTGCTGAGGTCCAGCAAGCACAGCTGCCAGTCACAGCCCTGGCTCTGTCAGTCACCTCAGCGCACAGACACTGCGTTGGCTCCAGGATAAGTGCTCCTCAGAGATCTGCAATTGCTGCTTG
Source organism: Grallaria varia (assembly GCA_013396735.1). Taxonomy (NCBI): domain Eukaryota; kingdom Metazoa; phylum Chordata; class Aves; order Passeriformes; family Formicariidae; genus Grallaria; species Grallaria varia. The sequence continues at coordinate 1,673,062 of VWZG01013026.1, read as the reverse complement.
ACCTACAGCTGAAAAACAAGCGCTTTGCTCACCACATCTATTAGCCCTTTGACTTCATTCAGTCACTGGCTAATATAAATACATTGCTAAAGTGATTAATTCCGTTTCTTTGGAGAGTGTGCTAAATTCTTGAAGTCTTTAGTATGACTATCCATGGAGGTTCCAAAAAACCCTTATTATTGTTATTAATTATGGAATTGCAGTGAGAAATCTGGCAAGAGCCACTAAGTTCTTTTTTTTATCTTCACTTTCCCTCAGAGAATAACCTTTCCTTGCTGCACTGGAGTTTCATGTATAATAAGACACCAAGACAACTATCATCTCTATCTATTTTTATGGAGTGATCTTTGTGCTGGAAGCCTGCTCAACAAATCAACCTCTTTCCATTTCTTTTCTGTGCTTTCCAGGTTTGACATCAACGCAACAGCTGAAACAGCAGCTCACTGTTGCTCCTAAAGGAACAAGAATTCCATTAAACACTGCAGGAGGTAGACAACTTAGAGGAAGAAACCCCAGAACACTTCTACATGTACTGCTGAATATAAGTTCTTCCCCCCATTGTTGGAGAGATCCAACAAATATTTTGAATTGCCTAAGATGTCAACAAGGAGTCTGGAAAGTATTCTGACATAAAAATCTGGGAATCTGACCTGACAGTCCATTGCTTTGACATGAAAAATACCATCTTTTTATTTCTAGATTTAAGATCTAATATATCTTGGCATCCTCTGACACTATGATGAGCACACTGCACAAAGCAGATGTCCAACCTAGAATAGAAAGTTCCCTTCCAGTCAAGTTGACAATTTTCTTCATTTGTAACCAGATAGAGACCATATATAGACAGTTTTGATTCTGTTTTTTAAGTTTTGTAAGTAAGGCTTATCTTAAACAAGTTCCACATAGCTGGACGTAACTGGCTAAACAAACCCCAATTTTGATAGCATCTGTAATGACTTCCTTTCCTGCTGAAATCTTATTCTGTGGAGAGAAAAGGAGGAATACCTTCACATGTATTATAATCAACTCTAGTTTTGCATCCAGTTAGAACTGTAAGAGAGAGACCAGACTAGTTCAGTCTCTGAATTGCCCTAAGCATCACCAGTTTTCAAAAAACAAAAAGTATACACAAAAAATGCCACAAAACCCCAGAGAACTCTGCAAGAGAGGAGCATTTCACTTGTGAAGGTGCTGGTAATGCAGACATTCACTTCCAGTGCACATTGAACAGTTGCAGCAAAGTCCAGAGAAATGAGCAAGAGCATTTTCAGCTCAGGCATATGCTCGTATTTACAAACAAATTCTTCCCATTTATGCCAACAGCTAAAATTTATTAAATTAGATTAAAAAATTCCAATAAAAAGTCAAACATTCAACAATTTTCTATCTTTGAGCTTATTTGAAAGCTGGCAACTAAGTGGAAGAGTATGTTTGTGTAGTCAAACCAAAGAAAAAGTATAAAAATAGGCATAACTACATGCACTTCTTTGGTGGCCATTTTCAACAGTGGCACATATATTCCAGCACTCCCAGCTCAGGAAACAATTAGTCTGGGGTACAAGGAGCTTACTTGGATGAGCTGCACTGCTCCATGTCACTTGAAGGATGCCTTCCCAGAGCCTGCATTTCAGTGATGGAAAGCATGATCCTTCCTCCACAGTATGCACTGCACTATGCATTTAGTCCTTGGAGAGCTTTCAGGCTGAAAAGACTATAGTTATTACTACCATCATTATTATTAATGAAAAATACACATGTAAAATGAGGTTTCAAACACAGTGTTTTATAGCCCCTATTTGTCTCTGTGGACGTACGCCATAATGGCTTTAAGAGACCTTTAACACTCACTGACTAATTAATCTTTACACTCAGGACCCAGCCCTGGGTTTTATTCAGTAAGGAGCAGAAAATAGCATCTGTGGATTGGGCTTGCAAAGTCCACTGCATGAATAAATTGACAGGCTACGGGAAGAGTTGGCATTAAACAGCTCCTCTCCTCCCCTCAGTACCCCTGGAAGAGCCTTCAGCAGCCACTGAAGCTTCCCTTCACAAACTTCTCACATGCAATTTATTTTGATTTCCTAAAGTGACTCTTTTCAACCTTACAGGGACTCAGTCTTCCAAATACATCAACGCTGATCGAAAAAAAATATTGCAGGGACTAGATATCACTTTAAAATATAACTGCATTTCCAACACAACCAAAGCGTGCACCAGCAAATTCAGCTTGCCTACGGAGAGCACAAACACCATACAAATTAATAGACCTCAGCAATTTGTAAGAAAAACCTTTAGGCTTCCATTTCCAACTCAAACATGTTCTAAATATGAAAAAAAGCACGAGGGAAATAGTCTGCAAAAAGAAAGCGCAAAGAGAAAATACACCACACCATTCCTTAATGGAATAAATTCGATCTTTACTCCTCTTAAAAGAATTTTAAAGGCATTGTAAAAGAATAAGCGTTATAGGGGTAAATTTCCCTCATCTCATTTGCATGATACAGTTATAGTCAATAGAGCTTACCTGGAGTCCTGCCTTACTTCAGCTATAAAGCCAGACAACCAGAACACCATCTTCAGTTACAAAAAATAAAGTATTATGTGTTTACTAGTCAAGCTTCAGTGGCAGACGTTTCATCAGGATGAAATTACTCAGGATTCTACGCTTTTTTTTTTTCCCTAGTATAGGTAAACCATGGTAACACTATGAAACTCAAGATCACAATACCTGCTTTATTCCATGAAGCTCACATCAAGAATGGCTTACTCCATTTCTTTGCTTTGTTTAACCATGAACATTTCAAATTACCTGGATTTTAAAATACTACTTGCATGGTTTTTTTTCTCTAGAGTTCCATGAATTCTAAAGGCTTTATCCTGTGCTGAAAAGTTAACTGAGGATAAATGAATATTTTCTTGCCTTCTCAATGTAAATAAGTAGATAAGGAAATTCCTGCTCTCACCACACAAATCATCCATGCATGTATATTTAGCACTGCCCACATTTAAGCTACATCCTGGTTTGTGGATATATACTGGAGTATCACACAGAGGAGAGATTCCTACCATTACGATCTGTGTTACAGGTCAGGAGAGGATTACTGGCCACAGGACAACAACAAACTTTGTTTTAAATCAAAGGTAACTCCATAATTTTCTAAGAGGAATATTTATTTTTGACAGTGACATGGACCCTGAATTTCAGGATAAAAAAAAACAAACCAGAAAATTATCTTGTTTCAGTTTTTTAAATTAATGCAATGGAAGACTTACAGTGCTTAGATGGACAGAATAATCTGAATAAGCCAGCCTTAGCTACCTCATTTTTTGCTAAACACTACAAAAATTTCACACAGGACTGCAAATTATACTGGTACAAGCAATCTAAGCTGTTATCAACACCAGTATTAGAAAGACTTGAGCAACCACAACAGGGCACTTGAAATTCAGTTTTCCTCCTGCACGTCCACAGTGAAGGCACTCCCGGCCACAGCGAGGACAACCCCTCTGATTCAGACCCAGAGGCTGAAATGCTCTGCTTGGCCTTCCAGAGTGGAAGGGGCCATACCCACGACATGTTAAATGTGGTTTTTTTTCTTTCCTAGGGACTCAAGGAAAGCCATGGACTGCTCAGGAGCTGCACTTCTCCCACTGGAAAGGTGATTTATTATTAGTTCTCCTGCCACCACGGGACACTCACAAGTCAGTACTACTGTAATGAAGACTGTGCTAAATTTTTATTTAGAGTAAACACTCAGAGAATCAACACAAAATTCCATTTCTGGAAAAGATCCTCCACAGTAAATCCTGGGTTTAGCCAACAAGGAAAAGTCTTAAAACATGCTGAGTCAAGTAGCATTGACATCTTTTTAGGAGTCACCCCAGGGAGATAAAAACTTGGATTTACAATGAAAGACATGGTTATCACTGACTTCTGAGATACTTTTCCACCTAGAAGTCAGAGTTGGATAACTCCTAAAAATATGGGCAAATTCAGCTCATTTTTTTCCTTCTTCCCTTCTTCCTTTTATTTCACCACCCATACCTAAGGTGTGAGTTCTCCCTCAGCCTCCACTATGGTCTCTCTCGAAGCCTGCCTTTCCTGCTTCTTTGACTATCTTTTGTTCTCCCCAATCCAGCACTGTCAGACTTCTACATTAAATAAATTATATTAATAAAGCTGTCAAACTGCTTGAACAGCAGTAATTCCTATGTTAATAAAACCCAGTAAAGCATGTCTTTGACTTCACCTTCATATTTTCAAATTCTACTTTGTAACAACAAATAAAACACTCTGAGCTTTATTTTTCTAAATTATTATTACATTTCTTTGATGGATAAAGGCAATATGTATTTTCCAGAAATGCCAGGAAATTAGATGAAAGCAAGACACATGGAATTAACTGAAGTGGAATTCTCCCTTGTGATAGATGGCTTGAAGTTTTGCTAATCAGAGAAGTTTGCAAAATAATTTCTGATTAGTTAAGAATACATGCTACACAGACAACAGATAAGGAAGGGAAAAGCCAACAGTGGAAATACTAGCTAATATAAATAAAAATGAATTCCTAATCTAAGTGCAAAGATTTACTTTTTTTTGCCTTTTTCAGCTCACAATGTTATTCATGCCCCCGAGCAACTCACTTAATCTCTTTTCTCACGCACTTTGTCTGGTAAAATGGGAATGAACCAACATAATTTATCCCAATGGCATAACATGTGACTGTAAGACAAAAAAATAACAAAATCCAAACATCTCATAATTATTTAAATAGGATTTGGTACATCAGGATGACATATATAATCTTAGCTTTTGTTCCCTTCAGGAAAAAAACCCCTATGAATTACTTAAAACGTATACATTTTTCACTCTTAAGCATTCCACCTAGGTCTTCTTCCATTTTATATCATTTTTAGCTACATAAAAGATGAAGTACATGCATTTCAAGTTGTTTTTCTTAGACTTTAAATCTTGGGTAACTCCTCTCATTTACCACCTTTCACCACAAATTAACATGCACATCAAGACAAGTTCATTATCATTTAGAAGCCTGTTAAGTAGATGAAAAAAAGAACTGCATCTTAAAGTGCCCTGGATTATCTACTGGTATTCAGTACTGAATAATTTTAGAGTTCATAATAATTAGTTTGCTCTTCTTCCTTTCTAATCAAAAAGCTCTGAAAGCAAAGTTTACATTCTAAGTAAATAAATGCTCTTTGCTGGAAACAACAATATCTGTTTTCTGAAGGTAAGAATGATATCTATATAAAACAAATAGAAAATGCAATTATATACATAAGAATGCATTTTGGTGTTTCTAAATACAGGACTTTGGGGAATTGGAGTTGAATAATTACTCATAGCTTGTAACAGTCATATTTCAGAGAAAAAAACACCACCTGTATCTTACAGATTGATAGAATCCCATAGGGTACCTTTCTTTCTTTAGCCCTCTTTCAGCATTGCTCCTGACCGGCCCCATTCATCTTCTCTTTATCTTGGCAATTCTGTCCCATGTCAGTCCTCATATCTCCAAATTTACCTTGCCTTTTCAACTCTGAAGTCACTGTAATTTAATTTATATTCACTACAGTTTTTTTCTGTGATTTTAAAAGTATTTATTTACCACTATCACTCTGTACAGTGGTCTTTAAGGAAGGACAATCAAGATAAGAAAATCAGGAAAAAACACATGGGATTGAATAGTAAATACAGAGGGGAAAAAAAGACAAAAAACCTCAAACAAAAGCATTCAAAATATTTTGCCAAGAATCTAAAGATTTTTGCAGAGTATTCCTTGAGAGGAAAAAAAAAAAAAAAAAGGAAATTTGACAGACACGCTCTACCACCTGCATATCCAAAAATACCTACAGATTTCAGCAGGAATATAAAACTTCAAGCATAACAGTCTCCTTGACAGTAAGACAAGAAGCCACTTTCCACAAGTGCCCTCTCTCCCCTCATCTGCATTTCAGATGACGCCGTATGTTAATTGACAACCTGGAGTCATAAGAAATTTAAGATAGTCGGTAAAGGGAGGTTTGGAAGTGGCACAGGAGGAAGTTCAGTGATAAGGAACCGCCGTGTGCCCTCTCGTGCCACAGGGGCTGCTCCTTCCTTGAGCTGCTCTCCCCGCTAAAGGATTCCCCTTGGGTTTCTGGGGGGCGGCTGCCAAAGATCACGCGCAGAATCAAACCACACAGCTCTCTCCCTGGAGCTGCCGAGCACAGGAAAATACTCTGCGGTAAAAAAGGCTGCGGGAAGGCAAAAATTTGTGCAAAGGTTTAACTCAGCTTCGCCCTCCACCTTGAAAGCTGAGGGGACAATGTCCTTTGAGATATGTCATCTCTGCTGAAGAGTTCTCTTACACACGCAAACAATGAACAAAGTACTTTAAACATTTAATTACACACGGACAAGATGAATTTCAACTGAACAATTGGGCTTTTTTAAAATTTATTTTAGTCATATTGCATAGCATTAAGTGAATTATACTACTGGACTTAATCTAGTAAATATATTAAGTACAATCCTTCTTATTAAAAAATATATAAATACTTGGTATTCACTGATGCTACCAATAATTTTGAGTCTGTTTCCTTGCTCAATAGTCATATGACCTCCAGAGACATAGATTTTAATTCCCGTTTTGAAAACAGTACCATAAACATGTCCAGGGGCTTAATTTATTCCATCGTTTGTGGAAATTTACTGTGCATTTCTGCAACCACATTTTTTGATATGCAATCGTAACTTCCTACAGAACATTATTGCCATCACCTGAAGAGGATCTAAGGGAAATCTCTATCTTTGAGCCATTTGTTTACTGTTTGCACGTTCCTGGTTAAGACTAAAAAAAGTCTTTCCCATGCCTGACAAATACATTAATTACTGTCATTTTTCTGTTCTCTGGGATGGTCACTCCCTCTTTTTATCTAAATATAAAAGTTGCCCAGAGAAGCTGTGGCTGCCCCATCCCTGGGAATGTTCTAGGCCAGGTTGGATGAGGCTCGGAACAACCTGGTGTGGTGGAAGGTGCCCCTGCCCAGGGCGGAGGGCTTGGAGCAAAGATGATCTTTAAGGTGCTTCCAACCTAAACCATTCTACATTTCTGGGGAAAAAGACCATCAAACTGACCCTCTCCAACTAGAGCTTCAGCAACGAGGATATAAAAGTCATCATGCTGGAATAATTAAAATATTCACAGAATAGCAATTAAACCCACGATATGTGAGGAAAACCATAATTTTCAGGAAGAAAAAAATCAAATCTAAATTAAATCCCTATTCTGCCAGTCCACTACTCCACAGCTGGGCAAATGGATACTTTGGATCCAATAACTGAATCAGTATTATTAAGCAATATTTATATATTTTACAACACAATATTACAATTGTAAAAGTGACCTTTTAATTTCAGGTTTCTTTATTCTGTCAAGTCATTCTATGTATTCCAAGTTGTTCATATGCAGAGATATCCCATCCTGTTCTACAGATCATTATCATGTTTTGGAATGCCAAAGTTTCTGTTTTATAAATATCACATCTCTATGATAAGAGGATAAGTTGCCAAACACCTGAAATATTTTCTGGTATTTTCTTGAACTAGATACTAAGATCCTCAGGAGTAAATAAGGTACTGGAGAAAAACTGGATAAATTCTATCAATTATGTTTTTGCAAGCTGTAAAAACAGTGAGGAAAGAGAGAGATCAACAGAAAATTCACTGTAAAACAATACTTCAGAGGAATTTTGTTAACAAGGACTGTCCTGCCTACTGTAGTAATGGCCATGGGAAATGCCACACAGCAAATTTTTTTATATCCCTGTGTGAGAGATACACTGGGATCAAGGCATAACAGTGTTATGCTGTCAAAAAAAAGGAAGGAAAATGATGAATTTAAGAGACTAAAATTAAGACAGAGGAGTCTGTCATGCAATAACAGCTCATAAGAGTTACAAACCCAATGCATAAACATGAAAAGCAAAGCTGACATATTCGATAACCACAAAGGCAGCTTATTCCAAATATACTCTCAATTACAGTCATTTTGCATCACACAAAATGAAACAGAAACGTTCAGGGACGCGCAGGATGACAACACTCAACTCAGTTTCCATGTTGTCAGCCTCCCCAGCCTCCTGCCTGCCGAAGAGCCCGTGGGAAGGGAAGGGAAGGGATTTTCCCTTCAGGGCAGCCCATCCCAGCCCTGCTCCACCTCCACCACAGGGATATGGAGCGCGTGTCTCAGCAGCTTCTCCCACTCCACAGCTGGACGTCACCGTGGAAGTCGCAGGTTTGCTTTGAAGGTCAGTTCTAAAAGCCCAGCCAAGCCTCACCTCGGGGCCGACTCTCCAGTGGCCTTTGGCAAAGAGACCTTCCCACGCGGAGCCAGCCCCTCGCCTGTGCTGCCGGGGGGCATTGCCCCACCAGCCAAGGCTTCAACAGCAACAGCAGCCTCCTTACTCCTCCTCGTTAATGGGAAAAACAAGCACAGAGGTTCGCTTCACCTCAGAGACGGTGAAGAAACGGGCCAACACAGATGAGAGATTGTTGCACCGAGTCAACAAGGGAGGCTCAGGGACCTGAAGTGCTGCAGACATCTAAAAGCACAGTCCGTTGTGTACGCAGGGACTGCAGAGAGCAAATAACACTTCATCTCTCTGCGCTGTGTTCTGCTGGAACTGCCCCCATTCCAACAATCCTAAATACAAGTGCAGGGTTTTCGTCCTCTATCCATACTGGCTAATATACATTTCCAAGTCCCTCTAATTTAATGTTCTTTCTTCTAATTAGACTGCTGCTAGATCTGTAGGCAGTCTTACAAACCACTTTAACCTTATTTTAATTTTTCATTATGAAAATTGTAACTGTTCATTAAATTTGGAAGACAGCATTACATCTGTGATATATCATTCCTCATATTATTAATAATCTACTTTATAAATTCAGTGCTTGAAGCAGATATTGGTAATAATGCCTTATGAATTTTATTTTTTGTTTGTGAGAATTTTATAATTAATTAATTAGAATTTTAGAATAAATTAATAGGAGCACACACACTTAGTTGCCTAGCCATACGCAAAATTTTATTTGCTGTAATGATTTTAAAATTAGTGCCAAAATATAATTGTACCAGATTTAGGAGACTCATTAGGAATTAAACACAAAAGCCTTAAAAAAAAGAAACTATGTATCTATTATTACCCTCCCCATCTCTCCAACTCCTTGGTAAGATTACTTAAGCAAGAATCATGTCCAGATTAACACTTTTCGTGTAGCAAATTTGTAGCACCTTTTGAATAATTTTAGTCAAAGGTAATAGTCCACCCCCAGAGATTAAGTACCATTTTACCTTTGCTTTCATATCATTCAAATGCTCATCTCAGGTATAGAAAAACTTCAAAAGAAAGTCTGATATTGCTATGAAATCAAATTGACTACCATCTACAAAAAGGTTTTTTTAGTCCTGTAACTACATAATGTGAAATATTAGTATTATATTTATAAAATTTAAAATGCCATCTTTAAAACAGTACTGTACTGGAAGTAATTTTAAAAGGTGAGTACACTATGCTAGACCAGCTGTCAGAGAATGGGCCATTTGCTTGAAGGAATGAAATTTATGCAATTTGTTCTACATGACGTTTTGGTTTTTTTCTTTTCTAAATTATCCAACTTAACATTCCCTCTGGCCTAAGCACCAAAACCTAAATATACTGATAATTTTTACTTCAATACTGAACTGTCATCCTGCAACGGAGCACTTATTTCATCTCATCAAAATCTCAGCTTGTTTCCAGCCAGCATAAAACTTGCTACTTTCAACGTGAAAACTGACCAAATGCTATTCTATGTTTTTTTACACGGAATACTGGAAAAAAATACAACTGATGTTAGATATTTGTTCAAATTTTCTTAACGTCAGACATTTCTTTATATTGTGCAAGAGCTGCTGGAGCTGCCAAACCAAAGCCCCTCAGCTGCAGCGCTCTGTGTAATCCCACCACACACGACGCCTCCCATGATGTTCAGGGCACACAGAAACACCTGGAAAAGCCCTGCCAGGAGAAGAAACACCATGAGAACAACCTACCATGGCTCTGAACTTCAGAGTGGATAAGCGAGGGGATAAGGAAAGAAGGAATGCAAGAGTGCTGCGTATGTAGCTAAAAGATGTCTATAGTACCGGGAGTGGCAAGGCACAGCTGGGATCTACCTTGGATCCATGCAAGGAATAAAACTGGAGAGGCATCTGTAAGGTCTTCCAAGCAAATTTTTTTTAAGCTGAGGAAGCATCTTGCATGGCAATCAACAGAAGACCAAGGCTTGACTGGCAAAATTACACTGAACAAACTCCCCCAAGAGACATTTCAGTACTGGTGACCAAACTGTTCTGCTGTTGCAATCTGCTTCGAGCAAGTGTCCTGCTCTGTCCAAGGTATGACTGTCCTAAGGAACACATTTGATTGTCATAAGGAAAACAGATTTTACCACCAGCATCACTGAGAGCAATGGTAGTTACAACATAAGCAAGGGAACAGGCATTGCTCTCAGTGCTATGTCAAGAACAATTTCAAGTGTAAAATTCAGTTTGTAAATCCAGGTTTTGATTAAAGTTTAGAAAATAATGTAGGTCTTAACTACTGTATTTTCCATAATGTTTCTTTAGATGGGTCATTCCTCTCTCCATCTTCTGTCCATGCTCAAATTCAGTAAAATGAAATCTCTTGCTTTACTTTTCACTGCGTTATGAAGAGACAGACAAGTGTTCTTTTGGAGCTTTCCTGTATAAGCTTTCTGCATCCATTTTAACGAGGCTCTCTCGCACACCCAGACAGCTGAGCACCACTCCATATCACACACAAGCAGCAGCGTTCCTCCAAGAGGCTTTTCTCCAAATAGTTTTAAATGATATCTTTTCATTCTGACTTAAACAGGATGTAGGGATTGCCACCAGCGGAGGAGCAGGAATCACAAGCAGTTATAACCCAACTATTCTAAGGAAATGTAAGCAAGTAATTACAAATAAAACTGCTTACATTCATGCAGCTTGTTTGGCAACAGCAGTATACCATAAGGAAAGCTGCTACAATTCATAACAGCATCTTGTAATAAAACAGCTTTATGCATCCCTCTCAAACTGTTTAGTGCTCAAATCTCATCAGATGGCTGAGTAAGCATTACACTTCGGGACAGTAAATCTCTGTTTCCAATATGCTCTGCATTCACAGACATGTACTTTTGCATTCACTGTAAGTCCCTTCCAGCTAAGCACTCATATTAAAAAAAAAAAAAAAGTTATATATAAAAACATCCACATGCTATTTTGTCTAGTCAGCTATCTAGACTCTGAAACAATTTTGGAACCTTAAAGTATCAGCAGCTCAACAAGAATTGACTCTGATAGAAAAAGCTAATCTGAAGTTGGATTTCCAAACATGAAAGTAGTATCAAAGGGCTATCTTTATACAAGTCACTGGCTCTTCAACAGGTTTTTGTCCATGTCAGTGGAGTATATATGGCATTGCTATGGTACATTTTGCTTCTGTGAGACAAAGATGCGAAAAGGTATAGAAAGCACCACCAAATTGGAATCTGTAACAGAAGATGATACTATACAAGCAACTGCTTGAAGAGCCCTACTCAGACTGACAGAGTTCACAGAATTGACTTAACTGCACCATCTCATTAAATCTGTCCAGAAAAGCACTGGATATGATGGGTGTTCTGACAACACAAGGCATCACCAGATCTCATGGCTAGTAAAACTGCAACCAGTTTCAAAAAGCCAAAGAGAAGCTGGCATCTGCTTTTAATGTGGAGTCTGACTTCCCACAGGTGCTGCCCACCATCTGAAAGGATGGACTTTCTGACTGTTGATGTTTCCAGAACTCCAGGACAGATTACTGGGATCAGTGTAGAAATCATCTGATGGAAGTTGATGAGCAACATGATAGCAGGCCCAGGAAGGTAACTGATATGTCCTTCTGAGCTGAAACTCTGTATGCAGAGACAAATAACACAAAACAAAAAGAACAAATAAAAATGCTGGGCCCCTGCTTACCCAGTCATTCTACCTTCTCATTTTCTTTTCTACTGATTTTGATTTCCATTTATAGGCTTTAAGTGAATTGGTCCTCAATAGTTTGACTCAACTCCAAAACTTCCATGGTTCCCTAAGAAAGAAAATGAGGTTTGGGTGGTGGTTTTGTTTGAAAATTTACTTACGTTTTTCTTATGAAAACTGTGGGTATTTGGGCCCAGTCACATATTGTAAAAACTTCTAAAAATCACTTAATCCATTGGAGGCATTAGGAGAACAAATTGGGATGAGAAAACCAATATAAACAGTGATCATCACCACCAGTTGTCCTCTGAGGCTGAATTTAGTCCCTAGGAGTAAGAGATTTCAAAAGACAACAGGGAAAAAAGAAATCAAGCACAAAAGACAATTACAGAATAAACAAAACCACACCTATAACCCGTTCCCAATGCATTTGAGATGAAAACTGACTTGGGCACTGGAGCAATGCACGCACACTGATGCTTAACCCATCCTCCACACACTCCACAGATACACAAACATCTAATTCTTTATTTTTTTCTGAAAATGCAAACCTTAAAAACATGGGGCATTGGAGAGCTGAACACTGTATAATGCAAAATAAATGCTTTTCTCAGTTAAATATTTACAGAACTTGGTTTTATTTAACAGCTCTTTTCTTCCTGTATTGTGAGAAAGGAGGAGGAGATGCAAGTGGCCTAATTTCTCTTTACCAGAAGACAACTTTAGGGGGGGTTCCTCAGTTCACAGAAATCGAACAGTACTCATTAATGCAAATCCAGGACTACCTGACTTCTCAAGACTCATTTTTCACCAATGACACAAGGAGAGAGTTGCTCAATTCAAACCCAGCTCAAGCGTAAAAGGCTTTTTAAATCTGAGACTTTAATGTTAATAGGTGTATTAGAAAAGCATCTAAGTATCCCCATCAGTCTGAAAACACTCACAAGCAATCAGCCTTCCTTCCAAACACTGCCTGCTGAAAAACAGACCCCCAAAACTATCTGTTCAACTGGAGATTCTTTCGAACACACAGAATGAATATTTTCCCAAATTAGCCATTTCTATTAGTAGAATTACACAATAAATAAGTATTTTCATTTAGAACACAGTCTTTAAAAATAAAACTATTATTTCAACTCCCTGGAATAAATTATTTCCCTTTTCAATGGATTATAACATGAGAAAGAGCATTCACAGATGTGCCCAAATATTACAAACTCCTTAGAAGAATGTGTGCACGTGTGTGTATGAGAAAATGGGGAAGGGTTTATAGGATGAAAAATTATTATTCTCAGTATCCAAGGTCTTCAAATTCTATTACATAGCAGAGTAAAGGGATGAGGGAGGGTAAAAAAAATACATAAAGAACAGGTTTTCTTCAACAGTCAGTCAGGCCCCAGCATTATAAGCAAGCAAGTATGACTCTGAAGCACAAGATCTTTTTGCTTGACACAAATTTCAACCTATGAAGTACACGAAACATAATTCCGATTAATTCTGAAGCTCTTTTGAGAAGGTATTTGCATTAAAATGGTTACTAAGCCTATTTTAAAGTAACTCTAAAGATTTTGAAAGTTTTCTTTTATTCACTGTGTGTGCTAACTACACGAGTTGATAAATCTACTTTTTAGAAGTTATCCTTTTGTATGTAGTTTACATAATGTGCATGTAACTTTGTAAATGGTGAAAAAAATAGAACTGAGTTTAGCTTAAGCATCAACTAATGAGGAGTCCAGTACAGCAGCAGTAAAAATGCAGCTCTTTTTGCAAGCTAAATAAATGTTTAGGGAATGGAAACGGAGCATAAATCTGTACATACCTATATACTTGCATCAGAAATCCTTGCATTCTGAGCCTCTAATTTAAGCTTTAAACAAACGCTGATTTTTAATAATGATCAGAAGAAACTGCCAAGAATAAAAAGTTATTCCTCAAGAGAAACTGTGTGTACACAGAATTTCTGTATTATGTCTACCTGTTATTTATTCTGCAAATACATATTAATATTCAAATAGCGCTGTGTTTTTCAGCACCGGTGTCATTAATTATTACTGGAGTCCTCTGTCAGCAGCACAGCTGCTCCACCAGTCCAGCAGGTCAGGGATTGAGAGAGCTACCCCTTCATTCAACACGTCCGTGTCACCCTGACTTGTCCGTGGCCAGTTCCAGCAGGTCTGAGCGACCAACCACTGCCAGCAAGGAAGGCACAAAGCGTGAGGATGGAAAGGGGAAAAAACACCGAAAAGAGGATGGACAGGGAACAAGAGGGAAGTGGAAAGTCAGATTACTGCAACTGATTTGGCAAACTGGGGAGCTTGCTGTGCAAGAGGTAAAAAAACCCCAAACGGACAAAAACAACAACAAAAAAACCAAACCTGAAAACATTACAAACCAAAACACCAACAAAATCCACAAAACATCAAGAGACAGTAATTCGTGCAGATTTCAGTGGAAGTACCCGGAAGACTCAAAGTCTATCCCAGAGTGTTCCCCTGGAAAGCTGCTTCTAAAGAGGTTTCCTTCTGGGTTTTATTGTGACTCAGACACACAAAGCTGTAGTTTAATTCCTCTTTATCAGATTGTCTCCCTATGACAGCTCAAAAGACCCCTTTGATGCTGGAGTTTAAATGGAGGAGGCATGTTAGGTTTGGGTTAGACTTCCTTACCTTTTCCTTTCCTAAAAACATATTTGGGAAAGGCTGCTGTAAAGGTTTGCACTCGTATTTATTTGCTAGTCTAGTAATGCTTCTACATAGCTCCATTATTAACAACTTCAGCACAGATGAAAAGTGCTTTCATGTTTTTAAATCACTTAATTATAATCATATCCCCTTTTATGATTTGGGGAGGGAGAAGGTGCAGGAGGGAGTTTTCATTCAGCATCTTTCCATTATTAAATGAGATAGAAAAATTATAATTTTTCCTTTCTCACTAAGGCTGTGCTTTCTAGACAAAAACAATTGAAGGCAGCTGTCTCATCCTAATAAATATTTTACACTGGGATCACATACCTCTTAGAGAACCATTAAAACCAAAATCAGTCTTGATTCAAGAGAAGTACAGGTTACAAACGTGCACTGGCTAGAACAGGAAAGTTGCCTTAAGGCCCCTTTCCCACACAAGCTTCCCTCCATCTGATTTCCATGGAAAGGGTTTCCTCCTTAAGCTTTGCCACCTGCCTCTACCTCTAGTTTTTTTTGGTTATGTAACTGTACAGATAGAACAAAAAGCAACAGACTGCAGAATGCCATTCAAAAACCCTCCATGGCAAAGGAAAACTCAGTGTGCTCTCACTCTAACCAGGATACAAGTTTTATTTCATGTCCCAAATCCAAATCTATGTATCAAACATTTAATTTTCCAAAAGTCACAGGTTGTGGAAAGAAATATTAAAACTAAGTTGGCAAAACTAGGTTAGATGTGGAAGGGATACATTAACTGGAGCCAAAGAATTGAGTACAACTCATGTTTGATGACGAGATGATCAAAACCTCATCTTGGTATTACTGGAAATTATAAGGAGAGAGAGAAAGTCTAGTCAGGGACTATGTCCTCTACAGCAGCACGTGAATGCTGACCACAGTAATTTTAAGTCTGAACAAGTTTAATCACTCTCATGAAATGTTCCTTCTGCAGTGTGGTTCTCTAGATGTGTCTCTGTTAATTATTTGGGGACAGATTTATGGTGTGAACAACAATCACATGAGAAAACAACATTAATTTTTCTCAGCCATCAGAGCTGCCCAAGGGCAGGCTGCAAAAAATAAAATTTAGATGCCTCAAAACGCTCTGGGTTTCTTTGGCTTGGGTGGGTTTTTTTTTTATTAATTGACATTTTTCTCTTTTGTGTCAAGAAAGCTGTTCAATATATAAGGAGAGAATATGCAGTATGAAATACCCAAGAGGTGATCAGTATGGCATGGTAACACAACTTCATGTGGAAGGAATTGAGTGCATTACACTTCCCAAGTGCCCCTCTCTGAGAATTCTTCTGTGATAACTTAATTTTCTATCTGATGTTAATTAATAAATACACTGGACAATTATAAGGGGGCATTATAAGGGATTTATTATAACCATTGTCACTATACTTTTTAACTCCCATTAACGTAGCTATAGCATTAAACAGGATGCAACAAGCACACATTTTTTAGTATAAAAGCTAAAAAAGAAAATAATTTGGGCTGACATAGAGAAAGGTATCAGCTGCTGTTCTTGACTTAAATGATCTCACCATACTGAGGAAGATGCTGTGACATATACACAAGAATTCAACAGTGGCAAACAAAATTCTAAATATTTCTGAAGACTGTTGGGTCCCATTTAATCTGATTTGTGGGGCTTACCCTTCATTTCAATAACTTCAGTCACATACACTAGTTGTTCTAACATTTCACAGCAGAGATTTGTTGTGAAACTAGATCTGACTTGAGGAGAAAGCACTGGATTCAGTATAACAACTGGCTAATAAATTTTGCATCAGCTGAAGCCCAGCCTTTGGCTCAGGCAGAAACACAAAATCCATGAGCTATGGACATCAAGTGAAGAACTCTGGAACAGCAAGGTTTGCAACTACCTCTTTGAAATTCAGTTTAAAACCCCTAACAACTCAGACTTCTAAGCACAAATTGGTTACAGAATACACTATGAGAAAAGTTGCCTTTCAAAGAAACCTCTTTAAAGAAAGTTTTTCCAAAATCTTCACTTTTTGCCTTAAAGAACATCTACCTTCACCATGCTGGGTCAGCAAATGAAGTAAAAAAGTATTTTCTTCAAACAGGAAAAAAAAAAAAAAAAGGTTGATAATTGGTTCACTTTGGTGGAAAAATAGATGGCATACAGAGAAATAGAGAAATTCATGTATTACCACAAGTTTGCAAAATATTCCAGATATTCAGAGACCTCAGGACCATTCTCAAGCTTTTGACATCTCTTAGCAGGAAGTATAAAAGTTTCTATTCATCTTCACATACAGCATTCAAAAAGGACTCCTCAACTTTAAATAATCCTGTAATGTCTGAATGCTCTCTCAGATCCACTGAAGGACTTTACAGCTCGATTGACTAATGAATATCCAGGGCAAGGATTGAGCTACCAACACATTTCTGTCTACATTAGGGAAAACATAAGACAAATGAACTGCTCAGATATGCATTGGACCTGTCATTTAAGCCAAGATTCAGAACATCTGTTTTGAGGATGTTCAGAGAAGAAGCTTGGCACAAAAATACTAAACCTCTTCTGAATTACTCTGTACAAATATTATTAGTGATATGTTTAAAATAAGAGTTTAAAGGGGAATTTTATTCCTTAGACTACATGTAAATGTCACAGGAAAAGCATGTTCCAAGTAGTGCCACATTAAGGTGTTTCAGGTGATATCAGTCATGTCAATCTTCACGATTTCATACCAAAACCTCCAAATGCTGCACCAAAATAGCAACTACAGCCAAGAGGGACTTTGGTGGGGTTTGGCACATTTGCCAACAATTAGTATACAAGCTTCTTTCAAAACATGCCAACAGTAACAGAGTTTTTAAGTTTTATTCGCAGAGCTAAACTTAATTTCCCCATTAAGTGCTTTATTCATACCAGCTCAGACAGGTGCTGATACTTCAAACATTGGCTTCTTCATGAAGAATGAGATCAACAGAAAGACAAAATACCACAGCAACCCAATAAGAACTTTTCAGACTTTGGAGCCCTGAATATGGCTTTTGTTATTAGCTATTTCACCAAGGGACCCTCAAATAAAAATGAAAGTGGCGCAACTTCGCCTTAAACTTGCACAGCTTTTCAAAACCCAGATCAGGCAGCAGCTAAAAACAGCCACTGTGAGCAGTTCCAGTGCCATGGTGAAACCAAATACTCTGCAACAAGTCAAATGCATTTAGCTTTACTAAAAGAACAGACAAAATATTGAGGAATATATCTGCAAATGCTTAAAAACCCCCCATGTTTTTCTATTATAAAAAAAAGCTCAACAACAAAAACTCTCTAAAGACTATTTGTTTTAAGCATGTTTATTTCCTACAGAATTTAATCCCATCAAAACACCCACTCAATTTAGAGTAAAATTACATGTATAAATTCCTGATGTCTGCAGCTGGAAACTGAAAGCATAAGATGTAATAAACACTATTTCCTACTATATGAACCACATTTTTATCCATACAATTTTAGTATGGAAAGTGAGAATATCAACCAAGTCTTAATCTGGATCTACTTGCCACATTATCTCAAATTTTATATCAATAGACAAACTGCTTAATCAGAAACATATCAAGCTTTCAAATACTAAGAATCATCACACAGACATTGTCTGAAGAAATTTGCTTTCTAAACTTAACAAAAGCAGAGAAATAAGGAGTTACTGCTCATATTATCTAACAGAAAAAACCTTACTTTGGCTCTCTAAAATAACATTATTCATTTAGACACAGCAACATAGATGAGCAGGGGAAAAATAGTAATAGAAAAATACCTGAATGTTTCAATTCAGTTACCAACAATTTACACTTCCCTTCATAAATAGGGCACATAAGAACACATTAAGAGCAGGAGGAGGATGAACAGTTGTCAGATCAATAATCAAGAGAAAAAGACCATCATGAAGTGCTGAATAATGACCTGGAAACTAAAATGAGGCACTTGAGCTGAAGCATCAATCATCCAGCTAGGGAAAAGAAATATTTGGATGACTCCTGTACACTAAGGCAGAACAAACCAACTGAAGTGGCTCCAGAGGCTCAGAATTTCCAGCTGCAGTTTGATGTGCTATCTCAGGTAAACACCTACAAACAAAGGCAGACCTACAAGAACAGAGATTACCTCAGACAATACAACTGGGTGTTTGATAGACCAAACACTGCAAACACTCCCAAATGTCTGCAGACAACAGGAGACAAACAAGGGGTTAGACAAGGGTTCAGTTATCAGTACTAATTATTAGATAGTTTGATCTAAAGGTGAGGACAGACACTTTAAACTACATGTGTGATGTGATATCAAGTACAAGAAATGACCTTTTATTTAAAGATTTTCACAAACAAGTGTGATAACCTAAAATTCCCTGAATCACAATATTAGAAATATGTAGCAGAGAATTATCACATGCCATAAAAAATCCCCAGTTTCTGCAATTAAATACGTACTAGATAATTTACCTTCTACTGAGAGGGGGAGGAAAAGCTATACGTTTATACCTCAAAATTGCCTATACCTTACCATATCTAAACCATATTTAATTCTTCAACTGCAAGTAAACCAAGTCCTTTAAATTTAAAAGCCATTCCTAATTGTTGACTGTGCACCAGTTTAATCAGGCTATTTGGTCAAGTTAACCAGATGATTAAACACTGTTCCTATGAAGCCACATTCACTAATAGTTTGAACACAGAGACAATTTATTGAGACAAGGAAATAGCTGAATGAGAATAGAACTATGTGTGTGAACAGTTCAGGTTTTTCAGCTAAACACATTTAAATTGCTTATTTGTTAATTTATTGGACATGCCAGGTGTTTAAAGCAAGAACTATTTTATAAAAGAAGATATTGCTTCCCCTTGCTTAGAAGTTAGCACAGGCAGGTAATTTCAAATATTAGTCCTAGGGACTCAATGCTGCAATAATGTATTACAGCCAATTACAAAAGTAATTAGATGGGTTTCCTCCTTTCCGTTTTTATGAGGTGAATGGTAAGCACTGTGGGTAAGCAGTGACAAAATGAAGCCAGAGGAACCAGCATTCCCATTCCCACCCTTCAATTACACAGCAGTTAAACAAGGAAAGGAATTCCAAGGCACGTTGCTAATAATGACTATATGTTGGCCATATGGGTTTTTACCATAACAGTGGTTCTTTTTTATCTTTTCATTGCAGGTACTGTGTTAAAGACAGAGAGGTTGAGGTGAAAATGCCATTATTACTCCCCAAATTAACCTAGGAAACAGAATACAAACTTAGCATGTTGTCTAATCCCAAGATCCATGGCAAAGACACCACCCGGTTAAGGGTCACAAGCATTTGTGTCTATGAGGTGTTTTGGTCAGTGAATCAAATTCCAAAAGCACCAGAAGGTGAAATTCCCAAAGCACCCCAGAAAGCTGAGGAAAGAAAGAACTTTCTAATCTAACACAAAACAGTTGAAATAATAGTAAAATAGTATCCATTCTCCTACAGTTCCTCTCATGGAAACTCTTTGTAACACAGAGCCTGTACCGAGAGTTCCTGCAGAAGAAACCAGGCCTGACTTTAAACATACCTTGTCTTGGAAACTCGTCCGACTCCCTGTGAACCAGGTCAGAAACTCGATTGCCATAGTGCATCCTGGTGTCGTGATCGTACGCCTTCAGGGTCTCACTGGAGCTGTAGGACTTCTGGGTGGGTACTCTGCAGTCCTCGCTGTCCAGGGAGGAGCTCGTGTAGCGACACTCCTTCCCGCAGCGGCCCCGCGTCAGCGAGCGGTGCCTCCTGTCCTTTATATCCATCGCTCTCCGGCACACAGGGCGCTCGCAGAAAAGCCACTCTTGTATCTGGGGTCAGTCACTGCCACCTAGAAACATGAAAGGAAAACAAAACAGTGAGCACTGCTGTTACCACGTCTTGTTTTCTTCTACTCTCTCTAACTCATCCTTGAAGAACAAGGCGGCGCAGAACGAGAAGAAAGGGAAGACCCTCATAATGCGTCCTTAGAAATTGAAATAATTGACCTGAATGGGTGGGGAGAAAAAAAGTGAAATGGTGTAAGAGAATTGTATTCTATGTCAATTATCATCTCACTGAAGAGTTTAAAAAATAATGATAAAACAAAAACACTGTCATCTTTTGATTTTTGAATGAGCCCTGCTAACGACACAGAACTGGCGGAATAATATTTGTCCCCGCTATGCAACAGTACAAAGAAAAGCACACTCAAACCAGCCTTAATTATTTCTGTGGTTCCTGCAGGAGGGCTTGCAATTAAGACCGAAGCATGCTGGAGAGTTGCATAGAGGAGATTATTCCTATTCATCCTTAATGCATTACCAAGCTGTACATTATCCTTTAACAACGTGTTCACAAGCAGCAGCAACTAATTTTAACATAATCCAAGGCCCTGTTCTCAAGAAAAGGTTGGACTGGATATCTCCAGAGGTCCTTTCCAGCCATGACATTTCTGCATAGTTCCGACTCTCTGACCACAATTTGGGAATTGGCTGCACCACAGAAATGCTTGGACGTGGTTCTTCACAGCCCCTCACGATGACCAGTTTATCCATCTGAGCAGTTGGAGCTCTTGAAAATTGTCTAACTCTCTTCTCACTCACTGGACCATAAAGAGATAGAGCTTCGTACAGTTCACTTAATTAGGACACCCTTACTGTCGATATAGACTTTAATATATTCATAGCATAAATAAACTGCAAAATGAAAGATACTGCAGAAAGCAAGAAATCCAGGAAGCACAAGCACCCTAACCACTGGGGTGCTAATTATTTTGAGTTGGTATCAGTGTGGATGTCTTCCTTTCACAGCACACTATGCCCAGGTCTGCACTAGTCCTGAGAAATCCTCATGACAAAAACTTCTTGCTGGAAATAAAATCTTCCCACAGAAAAAAATCACTCAGATTTTCTAACAGGCAAAAATCAGAACAAAGCCTCTTGCTGTTCTGTATGTGGCTAAGGAGGTGGCAAATTTAGCTGGGATAGTTGAAGACCTTCTCCTTGTCCCTGTCCCCTCCCAGCCCAGCTTCCTACTCAAAGCCCACCCAGCAGAAGGAGCCCAGGTCCTGCACAATCTACACCCAGGCCAGAAGCTTGACTTAAACCACCCAAGCTCTTCAGCACTGCAATTCCTTTGGCCACCAAAGGAACAAACTCCATCCCAAGCTGCTCAGCAATGTGGGAGGCAGCCGTGCCTTTCACTGTGGCAGCTGCTTGCATCTGCAGGAGAAGAGGTTGTAACCCTGGCATAAATATTGGCTAAATCATTGCTTTTTGGCTGGAACAGATTACAGCCCTCAGAGAGGGTAAATGTACTTGGCCAGAGGAGCTAGTGACCTAGAGAAAAGGCTCCTTGGTTTCATTTAAATTCTGACATTTAGCCTTACTGTGGTTTTTGGTTTTTGTCTCTATTTTGAAGAAGAAAGTTAGGTAACCATGAGAAACAGCTGCTTTAAGCCACCTACGGATACTCTGCAATCTGTGAGCGATAAGAAGTGTAAACATGCTCACTTTTTTTCTTCTTTTTCACTTATTTTTAACATTGGGGGGGGAGTCACAAAACAAAACACACAGAAAAGCCAAAACAAAATCAGAGACATTCAGCATCTAAAACTGTCAGGATTAGTTTTATGATTTCAGATTAAAGAGAAAGGAAGACTCAATACACACCCCTGTTTCTCACCTCTGTGAACATCTAGTGGCTAAACTGACTTCTCTACATCTGAATTGTTCAGTTTAATTCTTTGCTCCTGTAATACTTATTAAACTGTAAAGCACATTAAGCACTGGTGCCACAAACACTGGCTTGAAGGTTGAGGAGATGTATGATCATTCAGATTAGCAATGCCTGGCTCTTTGATCCCAGTTCAAGACTCCCTCGTCAAATTCAGATATCAATTTCTGACACTTACAAACAGAAACAGATAAATACAGTACAGCATTGAGTAAAAACTGCCAATTACTCTCTGGATGTCTTCATGCTACTATTGAATACAAAAGCCTGTTGTTTCATATGATTTCCATATTGTCTGCCAGTTCATACAAGCAAACAGCTTTTTGTTTTTATGACTGCTAAACTTTAAGCTTTTGGCCCTGATTTCTATTGCCTCTAAAAGAACATTTATTTAATTCCTTGTTCCTATAGTTAAAGGAAGGGTTTACTATGACTGAGATAAAACTTCTGCGTATTTCCAGGATATGAGCTCATCAAAGCATCTTTTCAGGCAGACGAGAGTTTTTGAAATTGTTCCCCCAATAAACATTCTTTTTTTTTGTAGGGCAATTGCCCTACAAATAAAAAACTAAAAGGAAATGGTAAGACAATTCCCTGTTGCAGATCATGCTGGGAAATATTCGTCAGTCACCCACATGTGCAGAAAGTGAGGTGCAATGTCTGCACTGTTGCTACCACAGCAAGTCTTCACAGGTTAACACAGGAAAACAAATGTAGAAATATGGTAAATATGTCCCAAGAATTTTACAAGAACCAGGCATCATAATAATTTGGTGAACAACTTGGTTTTTATGATACCAGACCATTAAAAATTTCTTGAATTTTACAAAATGTTCGGAGATTTAAAAATACTGTAAATAAATGTTCATATTTATTACAGCACAGTTTTTTTCTGATTTTTTTTTTTAATTACCTGAGGACAAACATCCCAAGCATCTGATACTAAATGTATCTACCTAAATGCAACAAAATACTCTTCCTCTCTCCTCTTCACCAGTGCTTTGGGGATTTCTATGAACTCAAAGCAGTCAGGCACAAAGCAGTTCCCACAGCACCATCCAAAAACCATCCTCAAAATTCCAACAACAGTATCACCATACATGGCTTAAAATATGATGAAGTGAAATTGTAACACACTCCCAGAAAATATGTTTCACTTCTCTTTTTTCATACTTATTTTTTACAGAAGAAATGCTGATTCAATTCAACGCCAAACACCTTCCCTGTTAGATAGTGAAGTCTTTATGTAATGAATTCCTGGAAAGGTAAGGTGTGATAGCTTTGGTTAAGTGAGAATAATTGTGCGATTCAATTGCAGTTCAGAACTCCCGATACTCTTTGAGCTGCCTGTCTCAAGAGCACTTTATGAACGGTTTATTTTGAGTAATTGACCTAAATAGTAACTGATTTAATAATTTCTTTTGTTTCAAAGGATTTAACTGATACTGCTTATTCTGACCCACTTACACTACAGAGCAGTACAACCCCAAAGAACTGACTTCAGCAGTTTTGCTCATCTACCTTCAGTTTCATTATCTCTGGAGCACTATCAGGAGCTTTTTTTTGAGTGAGGTATATATTCAGAAAATATTTATTGGCAATTCATAATGGCCTGCCAAAGGGTGGGTCGAGTTTCACAGGAGTGTGGTCTCAGCTGATTTTGGGCTTTCCACTGATAGTCAACCTAAAGCAATAAATGGCACAGGCTGTATTTGCTGGTGACGTTCAAAGACCCCACGTGCCACCAATGATATGTCTCTACTGCATTTCCAACTCAGTATTCACCCAGTATAACATTTATTGTGCTTATATGAAGACTATTTACCTGGACACAACTACAGCACAATCTGGGGCAGTCCAAGGGCATGAAAACACTACAAGCTACTGGGAGAACAGAGATGAGGGAGGAGGAAAGAGGAGAAGAGATGAAAACACTGAGGAACTGAGAAATAAAAACCAGCTTTTTGTTTAGGGGGTTTAAAAAAATTGACTGCTTCTCCTCGTGTTAGCACAGTCAAATCAATAGGAGGCATGGGCTCAAAATGAATTTTAATGGCTTAGCAAAGCTCACGTTAAAACTCTCTTTAAATTTCAAGTTGATTCATACGCTTATCTAACTTAAGTCGTGTGCTTGTCTCCTGCATTCTCTAATGATCCTCACACGATTACAGCACACCAGGCCATTAGAACTGCCACTCACAGCAGGCAGAGAGCAGCAACCATTTGGAAGTGCAAGGCAAAACAAAGCCCTTCCCATTTGCACCGTGCCCCAAAATCACCTGGGACAACCAGATCCAAACATTCCAACAGCACACACAGTATTGGAAACAGCCTTTCTGCCCCTCTTGTTTTTGTTGAAAGAAGTAGCACACAACGTATCAATCTGCTCATTAAAAAAAAGGTCTCTTAAAAGCCTGTATGGCTTTTCAGGAACAGCAATCTGAAATAAGATGGTGCTGTTCATTATTTTATGCAAAGACCATTTTTGAAATGAGAAAATACAATAATTCAGCTTTGGTGCAGTACAAGTTTTCATGTAAAAAATAAAATGGTTATTTAACTGCTATATTTTTTGCTGATTTTAATATTAGTGGAAAAGAACATCTCCATTTCTGGATCCCTTCTGCTTTTTAAAAAAGAAAGGCAATAAATAAAATGCCATTTTAAAAAGAAATACTACTATAGTATGCACAGTTTGTTAAATGAAATATGTTGATGACCAGTACACTGGGTTTGATTTGCACCAAACGTCACAGTATATTTAGACATTCTGTTTGGTGTAATAATGTAACCTTGTTTTCCATTGATAAATTGTCCGTCTGATTTTTCATATTTTTTCCCCCTCTCCAAATACTGAATTTCCCATTTAGTCTGCCACACTGTGTACTTGCTGGAAATTAGATGTATTAGTACGACATGGGCAATAGCTATTTCAGAACAGTTGGGATAAATTATTCGAGTTAAGTAATAGAACACAAAGAGCTTATGGGCATTCTGTGTTGGGCCTTACTGCACACACCACTTGGGTGTTTTGTTTGTTTCTTTTGGGGTTTTTTTCCCCCTCTTAATAAACGAAAGCTAGAGGAAGTATTTTCAGGCTAAAAAAAGTACACACAACAACAAAATCAAGCACTGTGCCAAATATTTCTCTCAGGCATGTATTTTAAATATATCTATTTAAATATACATATTTTTATTTCCAGACTATATTCTGAGATATATACTTGTACTGCAGGAATTTCTTACAAAACCCAGAACTGTGTAAATCTATTATGAAAATAACATCCCATTAAGAAAATAACATGACATCAAGAACTGACAAAAAGCCCAGGAGCCAGGAGAGAGTTTTCTAACAGGGAGTCTCACATCAGTCACCTAGTGCTACGAATTAACCCCTTGTTTTCCCTGTGTGGTGGATGGGAGCCCATGTTCATCCCTGGCCTCACAATCCCAGCTCACATGGAGGAGAAAAGGAGAGCTTCCTTCTTAAGGGATCTTTGTCAGCTGAAAAAGCAGCTAGACAAATTCAGATACAAAGTTATAAATGTTATCATTCTCGTTTATGAACCTCACAAGCTGGGGATCACCATTATGCAAAACCAATGTAGTGTTTCGACAGTCCACACAGGAAATTTAATTGTTTTTCTTGAAAAGGTATGTTAAATATGCTAAAATGTTATGTGGATCATGCACAAACGTGGACTCCCACCCCAGAAGCCACGCCAGCCATCAGAAGCAGACTATGTCATCACAGTGACTCACACGGGTGGCTGTGGTTCGGAAAAGCTCATTTTTCAGAGAAAAACACAAACCCTGCCACGCAGCACCAAGCAGAACATTAGTGGCTTTACAAATGAGGCTGAAATGACACCTTTTCTTCCTAAACACACAGAAGCAGAACAGTGAAAGAATTTGAAGGCCAAGTACAGAAAAGAAAGTGACACTTTTTTTCTCCCCACCCATTCAGGTCAATTATTTCAATTTTTGTGCTGCTTTTCAAGCATGTGAAGTTTTCCAGTTTTTCCTGCTGGGGAATGTTCTTTCTTCTTTTTAGAATGAGGCATTAACATTCTTCCCATTCAGGAAAAAAAACCAAAAAATCCCCCCCAAAAAAGAGCTTTTACCCAGGAATAACATAATTCCACTCCTAACTCAAAAGCTGTTCACAAATACTCATTAGGCTTTCGAACAGCCAGGAGAGCTAAATCTGTCCTCTCCTTGTTCTACACCATAAGGGGACAAGTCCCAACCGAGGTCACACACTGGGTTTGCTGCACACTGGAAACCACAAGTTCCAGTTCTTGGTTTCCTGCCTTAAGAATAATTGTTACCGACGCGCTTCCATCATTCTGTGCAGTCAGATAAAAAAAACAAAACAAGATAAGTCACCACAGAACAATACAACAAGCCAAGGCCTCAATTAATATGATTATTTAAAATTAGTATAGCTGAACAAGTTCACAAAATGGATTTAAAGATCAAATATGAACCAGCTGCTTCAAAAGGCTAACTTTGCTAGAAATAATTGCCTAAAGAACACTATTACTCTTCTATTGCCTAGAAAGAATAAACAATAATATTATCTACCACTAAACTGCTGTTAATGAAGAAAGGTGGAAAATTCATCATTGTATAATTAGGACAGTGCAGTTAAGCATGCTTTAACGATTCTGTATAATAGTTTCCTATCACTGGAGAATACTTTTGAAAGAGGGAATAATTTTCTAAATAATTTTTGATTAAGTCCTTCATCAAATTGATCAACAATTAGGGAAGTGAGATAGATCTAAATGCCCATACAAGGAGTGACAACTTGCTTTTATTTAATTGCCCATTGGTGATGCACTTTTCTCATCCTAATCCTGGGTTAGAATGCTGTCTTTAATTAAGCTAATGGGATTTTTAACCTTACTAGCAATGGAGCCAGGATATCAAGCTGGTTGGAGCACAGACTGTGTTCCAGCCATTCCCTCTCTCTTTTGCTTTTACCAACACTTGGTTCATTTAATTATTCACCAGAATTTTCCAGTGTTCTGTCCTCTTGTCAGGCTCCTTTGTAATTTCATTTTCTTAAAAACCTTATTTATGCCCGTGGTTTCAGCTATGGATTTGAATGCTGCTCGTTTCCACAAGGCTTTTTCTAGAGCCAAGCTAATCCACCAGCTGTCTCTGGGAGCCCCTGGGCACGGTGCTCCCACATCAAACCCCTGCGTTTTCATTTTAAGTATAGGACTGCACTATCAAGCTGGAGAAACATAACTGACATCAGAGGACTTGTGCTTCTATTGCACCCAAAGCAGGTCCAATGCCAAGAACTTTAAGACAGTTCCTTCCTAATTCTTTTTCACTTCCTTATGTTAAAACATTCTGGAATTCTACACCCGCTGGGCACCTTCATTCCTGCTGGCAACAGCAAAAGCTGTAGCAGTGAGTGAAAGATCAGCCAAAAGAAAACCCCCAGGAATGCACCTTTCATTTCGTGTTTACTCTTAACAGACAAATACCCTGTTAAGGGGGAGCTTTTCCAGAATGTGAGATCCAGCAAAGCTCCTGAGCACATCCCATCAGAGGATGCTCCTGCAAGATGATCATACTGCCGAAGAAGTTTCTAAGCTATTTTCAGGCCTCTACAAGACTGCTCTCAGAACTCATCAAATGTAGTAATCATGCAAGCAGTTATGAGTTTAGGTACTTCACTTCTCACTTCAGTTGAGAACACCACCTGCTTTTGACTCTACACTTACATCATTCTCTCTCATTCTGTCCAAGTAACACTCCCTTTTTCTTTCTTTAAAGCTTCCATGGAACCTCTCCTACCTCAATTAGATACTAAAATTTTTCATATGCTCATTAACAACACGCTTTAATAGGCTTTCTCCCTGCTAGCAGTGTCAACCTACGAAAATATTCTTTGAAGAAGGCTTTTTTAGAGACTATTTTTAAGGTTATATAAACTTAGGATAAGAAAATTCAACAATATTTTAAAATGCCTAATAGCACAGTGCAAATAAAGCTATTCCCACTTACACACGTAAATAATCCACTCAGCTAAGGTCTCATATCCCCCACTATGAGAGGGTGGAAAAAACCCAACAAAAAACAAAAAGAGGAAAAAGGAAGAGTCCTTTTGTTTGTGTAAAGTGGCAGCTATAGTCCTTGGGAATACTCGGCCTCTGTAAACACACAGATTTTATCAGAAGTAACAGCTTCCTAAAGTGATGCTTTGTTTTAAAGGTTCAAGGTAAGCTAAGAAAAAGTTAAAAGAAAACAGAAATAGGATCTGAAAACAAGGGAACATAATGATAAGGCACACAAACCGGATGACATTATAGCTCAACAGCTTCCATACAAGTATTTTCTGAGGCATTTTAAATTCCAGATTGCCTCA
The DNA here is from genome assembly GCA_013396735.1 of Grallaria varia. Taxonomy (NCBI): domain Eukaryota; kingdom Metazoa; phylum Chordata; class Aves; order Passeriformes; family Formicariidae; genus Grallaria; species Grallaria varia. The sequence continues at coordinate 1,644,163 of VWZG01013026.1, read as the reverse complement.
GCCAGCAACGAAACTTTGCACAGTGAAGTAGGAAGGCCACACTAAGTTTCTCAGTTGACAAGTGTTGTTCCATCTCCCAATAAAGGAAAATTAATTGCTTAATAAGCAGTAATTGAACCTCACAATGATGAATAACATGAATACAACTACTTTTTAACTCAAAACCTCTGAAGGGAATTTCCAGTGTCCGCACCTCAGGGGTTGGCAGGGACACAGCTGAGGCCCTGGCACCCTGCAAGCTGAGGCCCCCAAACCTGCAGAGCAAGGATGGCTGGCACATGATCACAGCTGAAAAGGATTACCCTGATTAAAGGTAAACTTCTGAATAATTAAAATCTTTTGGGAAACCAACAAGTTCAAGATCATAAAAAGCAGCAAATACCTCATAATACTGTACAGTCACTGTGCAGACATCACCACATCCTCTGTTTCATCTCCAAATTGTGAAGGAAAACACCACGTGCCTCAGGAGATGTGTTCTCTACCTCATCCTTCAGGCAGTACATGTAATCCAGCGTTTACTCTCCCACTGCAACTTCCTGCTGCAGAATTCTTGGACGGAACCATCATTTTGCTCTCTGTCCTCTGGCCGTGTCTCCAGGGACAGCCTGGCATTTTGCTGGTGGGTCAGAGGTTTCCTACTAGTCACCCTGTCAGCAGTCACCAGTCCCATGGCCGAGTGGTGAGGAAGGGGCCCAGCCTGGCTCCTCAGCTGCCACACTTCCCAACCCTCTGTGGGATCTGCATCCGACCCCCAGTGGGGACACCCCGAGCAGCCACTGCACGAGAGGCACAACCAACCATCTCCTCTTCACTGCGTGTGGCAGGGCTTCACAAAGCAACAGTCACGAGGAAGTGACAACCTCAAAAACGCTCTTAAAACTTCAAGGAATCTTTATCAAATCCATTTTTGCCTTTCTTTCCTTTGCCCTTTCACAGACTGAACAATAACCAAGCTGCAATGTCTAATTTCTCCTCGAGCCTAAGCTCGCTGCATTATAGGCAGCCCCCACAATTTTGCCATCTGGTGCCTGCACTGCCGTGCATCCCGCACCGAGGCAGATCCTGCATCCCGCAACTGCCACGGTCAAACCACCCGGGCTAAAGCATCAGCACTCTGTGAAAGGGACACAGAGCAAACCTAAGGGAACCTGGCAAGCGAGATTTAAAGCAAATTTAAGGCTAACATTGTTTCATCTACCACATTCAGCTGTATCACTGAATCTTGCAAAATATAACTTGTCACTTCAATGAAGATACTTAGTTTAAATCAAGTATTTATTGTATCTGTACAGTGATACAGACATCCTGGTCTACATCCACAGTATATAGAATCCATAATATTTTACAAGTGCTTATTCTCCAAATATATTGGAATTGATCAAGTTTATAGCTTGCTTTTTCAAAACAGAAAATTAACTGGAGGTCCAAACCTTGGTTGATTATTTTTCTAAGGACTAGATGTTATGTACAGGAAAAAAAAAAATCACGCAGTTTAACAAAAATCACATTCTGAAACTAGAATTCCCTACAGTTATAACAAACTTGTTAGAAGTTAAATACGAGCCTTAAAATTCTCTCTTTGTTCCAATGCTGTATTACCTACCTAGGTCAACCATTTCTTAATATCATTATTTTTGGCAGTACTTTACAGATGGCAACAACATTGCATCAAGTTCTCCTCCAAGAAAACAAGAAAGATGTTCAGAAATTGGAGCAGGTCCAGGGAAGGATTCCAGTGTCTCAAGGGACTGGAGTGTGTGACCCATGCAGAGAGATGAAGGAACTGGGCTTGTTTAACCTGCCACAGGGATGGCCAGCAGTGGCCTTGCTGCTCCTAAGAGGCTGTGGAGAAGAAGGAGCCACAGTCGTTACTGAGGGGAACCAAAGGGGAGTGAGAAACCACAGGAGCAAACTGAAGTACAGGAACTTCTGAATGAAATAAAGTGGGTAAAAAAGACGATGGGGACAAAGATGCACTGGAGAGGTTGCTGCAGGGGCTGGGGGATTTTACTCATTTTCAAGACTCAGCTACATAAAACCTTCAGCCACCTGGTCTCAGCTCAGCATTGAAGGCTGGATTAGGTGATCTCCAGAGGCCCTTTCCAGCCTCAACTGTCTATGACTATGATATTCTTAATTTAGGAAAAGTTCCATAGTAACAAAAAAGGTTTAAAAAAAAAACAAAAACCAAATGAATACAACTATTTATTTCAGAAACAAGCCTGCAAAGTGGACACATGACACAGCTCTGTCAGCTGAGCACATGGCTTAAAAAGCCAGAGCTTTTTCAAGTAAAAAAAGTCATTTAAGCTTGCAGGTTTAAAGCTGAGTTCAAAGCTTGAACAGCACAATAAGGCAGAGGCTGCACTGTGTGTGCAGAGGAGCAGCAAACACCTCTGCCATGGGGTCCCTGCTGCAGTCACACTGACAACACAGCACAAATGGAATGCCAGGGAAAAGTGAACGAATGGGCTTTGCTGCTTCTTCAGTCTCACAGCACAGACCATCTGAGGGGGCAGCAAATGCCTGAAAATACAGTTCTAGAGGGAAGGAACTCTACAGGAGCTAAAAGCACAATGGAACAAAAGTATGAAGCACGAGCTCTGTCACAATTCCCAAGACACTGCTGCAAGCTCATATGTTTTCAAACATGTCATTTGCGAGTGTTGACTTTGAAACAGACCCTTGAAAATGTGGAAACAAACCTGAAAGAAAACTCTGTGGTATGTTGTAATGACACTACCATAAATCTAAAGAAGACAACACATGAGAAGGAACTGTAACCTCTAACACCCACCTCTCCACCAGTCACAGCCACATTCCCATGGTGTGTAAATCGATGCACACCTACTCTTTGTCCACTAAAGATGTTGTCCTTTGTTTGGCAGCCCAGCAAACACTGGGCCTATCCTATAGATATATGGCCAGTGACCAACTTGAGCTTGGTACATTATTCTGTCTGTAAATCCATAGATGATCATAAAATAGAATGCAAAAAACCAAAATGGAAGTTGTTATAGTGAATTTACCAAGCAAATCCTTCCATTTCCATTCCCACTGCTGAGTATGGCACAGACAGTAGGTACAAACCCACAGCCCCACAGGAGTCAGTGGTGGTTTCTCTTGCTGTAGAATCCCATCTGCCAAACTGCAAAAGGCTTGTTAATTTTAGCCAATATGGGTTAAAATCAACTAGTCTTTTGACTCAATTGGACTAGTGGGGGCAGCTAATATTTCCTTCCTGCTGTATTTAATTCAAACCAAGGGTCATTCTCTGTGTGTGGAGAACACAAGCTGCCAGGACTGGGTGAAGAGACAGAACAGTAGGCCAGCAGAAACCGTGAAGGAAGGAATACTTGTATCCACTACATGAACCAGTGCTGGTAGTTTTGAGATGTGCAGAGTCAATGAAGTGTCCTAATTAACTCCCTTCTGGGTACCCTCCCTTTTTTGCACTTGTGCCTCAGGTGAGCTCCCATTCATGGTTATAGGTCCAGAATCCTCACGTGCTTGAACTTACCCCCGACACATCCCTGGCTCAGTTACACACGGACCTCACCCCTGGACAAAGCCTGCCCTAAGTAACATCCCACTGCCCCTTCCACTGGTGATTTTACTGATGCTCCACCCTTCAAAGAGCTGCTCATCTCAAAAAAAAAGCACCGCAATCCCTTTTTTTAATAAATGAAGTTACTGAGGCAGAGAAGAGCAAAGTGCAGAGCAGCCCTGCTATTTAAAGCCTCCCTTGGCTGCAGTAGGTCATTCTGCCTTACAGGCAGTGGGGAAAGGAGTCTCCTATCTCTGTACCTCTTAGAGCAGGAAGGAAACTGGAAACAAATACTATAACTGCTTTATTATCCTGAACTGAAATCAATATACTATGAACAGTTGTAACCTAATTTACTAGCATACAGAACTGAAAAGATATCTGACAAAGCTTTTCATATACATTAAGAGCCATCAGGTTGTAATTTTAGGTCAATATCGAGACACACAATGATCTGCAGTAAAATGATTCATATACCATTACCAATTTACTCCGTTGCCCAGATTACCTCAGTAAATTCTAACTTGCATGAAAACTTTGATGAATTATTAAAATTAAAAGGGCAAAAAGTGAAGGAGAGAAAAGAAATCCTTGCCTTGGTGTTGTTGTAAGTGATATGCACATGTTGCTCTTCAAAAACAGGGTCTGCACAAACAGGGGTGGAAACTGGGGCTGTGGACAGGGGAGGGGGTGGTACCTCGGAATTGAAGAGCTTCTTACAAACTTCAGACCTGCTGTACTTCCCAGAGAGTCTCCTTTCCAAAAAAGAGCAGGTTTAAAAGCTGTGTTTTTGAGGATTTAGTCAGTGGCATGGCCAGAGAGACTTCAAGTGACATTTGTTCTGGCCCTGCCACAAGATTTCATGCAGGACAGAAATCACTGACTCTGGACAACTCTAGTTGTGCCTCTTCAATAACACAGAATAACAGGTGACACCCAAGACTGTACCTAAACATAGGACATTAGGCAACAAAAAAAGAGTCCCTCTTATAGTGATTCCTGCTGCTTCATTGCAGAGAAGGCAGCCATACAGCCAGCTTCCCACGGACAGGAGTTCTGGGCTTGTACAAGCAGCCAGAATTGAAAGCAGAAAAAGAAAACAAGGATTTCTTCAATTAGGCTGGGGAAAAAACAAAGCAAAGCAAACCAACACACACCAAACAGAGTCTGTGAGTAAAACACTCGACTGGTTTAAACTCTAACAAAACATCAAAGATACGTGGTCATTATTTTTTATTTCAGCTACCGTAAGAGCCAAGGGTTTCCATTTACATCACTCAGCTGTCCCATTTCATGCCCATTTCCTGAAGAAAGCTAAAAATACAACTGCCCCCGGCTGAGCAAGCACACCAAGAGTTAACAACAGAGCAGAAGCAACTCAAGTCAAGCTTCAGCAATTTAACAAGACTGCCCAACTTCACCCTTTTGATTGAAAGGTAAGTTTTAGTAAAGATCTGATATACATACACAACATACAGGTTTCCTTCCTTGAATTTTTGCATTGGGTATTCCTTTAAATAAACAAACATGCTGTTTATTTATTCTGGCTCTAAGTCCCTTTTCTCATTCTCATAAAAATATTGGCAAGGACAAAATAGTTTGCATGAATCCTTGTTGCTTTAATATATATTTTAAACTATTTAGTCTTATTTTTCAATTTCTGGTCAACTTTCAACTCTGCTTTTCAATATTTTTTTCAAGTAGTGCAACACCAATGACCACAAACAATAAAATGTGAAAAAAAAGCACCAGGAAAAGAAATACAATTCCTTAAGGGCAGCATGCAGATTGGGCTTATCTCTGCAATTTGGAATTGATGGTTATATTTATATATTACCAGAGGAGAGATCCTACAACACATAAACCTCAATGCCTAAGACCTGGGCAACTCCCCAAAGGAAGACCTAAATTGCAGCTTAATTTATGGAAGTAGAATAACCTTTAACTGAAAAGAATGAATCTTAAGCATAACATAAACTAGTTATTTTCTATAAATATCTTCAAGGCAATCCATATACTCACATAATATCTCAATGGAATTCTCAGTTTTCCAGTTGGGTTGGCTTAAATTTTCGCACCTGTTATCAATTCTGAAAGTAGTTTAGAAATTCTACCCTGAACAAGCAATGCTTCTCCTCTGTCTTGCACAGGTGAAAAATGATAGATATTGGCCTTTTTTAAAGTCATTTATCCATCTGAATTTTTTTTTATATTCACTATAAAAAACTTACGTGAGCTACTGAAATATTTTCCAATAATCAAGACTACAGAATTAGCAAATGTCCCATTTAGAAATTGAGTTTTGAGTGATAAGAAGGAAATACAAACTGGTCCACAGTGCCATGTCTCCATTTAGACTGCACTAATATTAGTTCTGATACATTGCAAGTGCATCACCAGACAGATGGTCAGATCAGGGCTTCAAATGTACATGACTCAAAAATTGTAATTCAACATGAAATCATGATATATCAGTTAATTAGATTTTTTAATTGAAGAATCAGAATGCTTTTAAAAGTTCTTTCTTTATATAGAGAGACTTGACCATGCTTTCTAAGAATTCCAGAAATCAGATAAGTCTAAGTCTTCCTATCTATGCAGAGCCAGGCTAATTCCTCCCTTTGCCAAATAACATCGTTTATCAGAAGGACCAAAAGCACATTTCCTTATAATTCCCACCAAGAACTAAGTGTGGAAAAGCAAGATATCATATCATGAGAACCACCCAAAATTTCTACTAAAACATACATGTATTAGATTACAATTGCTCCGTGTTTAAGCTCCACAGTTAAACCAAACCTTTCTGATTGACCTTTGACCCTGGAACAGTAGTAAGAGGAAAATAACAGCAATGGAAAAGCATTTGAGGCAGCAGAGAATTTGGCTTTAGATCAGTGTGTGTAACAAAACAAGTAACGCAGAAGGTGCCCAAAACAGATGCAACGGACAACTAGGTACAAAACTTGTAGTGCACTAGGTAAAACCAAAAGATTTTTTGGAAAATAAAATAAAATAAACCAGTAAAGGTCAGAGTGGTGCACACATTTCACAGCAGTGTACTGACAATACTGTAAGATTTTCTTTTTCTCCATTTGTAATCAGAACTTCATTAAGATCCTTTGTGTTTCAGCCACTTGATTTTGACCCACTTTTGCATCTCAGCTCTTATAAGCTTCTTAATTTTGACTGTTCCCCAAACCCATTTGCATTTCTGGAAATCATACTCCTTATTTCTTTTGGTTTCACAAATTCTAGGTGGAGTAGCATTTGAAACAATCTATAATTCTCTTTATAAATGAATCTAGCACAGGGCGACAGCACAGACTTGCAGAATTCAGCCATTCCTCATGTGCATTTCAAAAATTACTGAAAATTAATGAGTTTCTACTGTGTGTATTTATATGCAACACTTTGAAGTAATCATTACTAGTCAGGAAAAGGCAATTGAAGAAATAGGTTGATAAAAGAAAAACAACTAGTACACTGTCCCCGTACCTGCTGTATCATTCAACAACACTTGGAACTGCAGTCTTGGATCCAAAGTGCCCTAACAGAGCAAATTTCATGTCCAACAAGTACTGCTGACCAAAATTATCAATTTCTAAGTCTGCTGAACATGCCTTAAAAAGTGAAGTCTACAGACTTTTCTTCCCTGGAAGGCAAATTTTTTCTACCAAGCCTCAATTCCCTTTTGTCCCAAAATAAATAAGATTTCACACACAATTGAGTTTATCTGCCTCAAATCGATTAAAACATTAAAATCAATCTTAAAAAAAAAAAGTATAGTTAACCAATCTGATTATTACTGCAAGTCTTGTAGGAACACAGATGTGCTGACTTTGAAATTTGCTGGTTGAAAGGTCCTTTGTAAGCTATTGGGCATTACTGGGATGCTTTCAAAACGTGCAGTCACGAAAAAGGTGCTTTACCCAGTTTGAAATGAAAGTGCTCTTTTGCACAGCATTAGTCTTATAATGAGTCTTTTTAAGCAAATTTCAAAGAATGTATAGTTCACATAATTAAAACTGAATTCACTTATAATTCAGTATTTGACAGAGCTAATGTTTGTTTCTAAGGAGTCTACGAGTGAAAATATTTCTTTTCTTACCCAACAAACATTTAACTAAAATTATATTTTGCTTTGTTTTCACACTGAGCATTGAATTTGACACTATAACAGAGAAAAGCAGCCTGTGCTAGTTAGTGTGATTTTAATTATTGTACTCAATTTTTTGTTTGTTGTATATTAGAAAGAATTTAATGAGACCTAAACTTTGGAATATAAAACTAATGTTGTAAAAGGGGCTTTCTTCCAACAAATTCTGTTTCATCATCCAAGCAATTCAAAGAATCACCGACAGTGAGTTCACACCAGCAAGAGGAAGGTTTGAATCCAGATGTGGACACACCACCATGGGCACAGCTGGATAAGCTCTAAGTAATGTTAAGGAAGAGGCAAAAGTTACTGTTTTCTTTCCAAGTGTTTTAAATCTTACCTTTTCTCATATGAGATACCAGAGGTACTTTCTGTTTAACAGTGCAAGGTTAATAGAAACTTTTCAAATAATGTCATAATCTGCTGTGTAGATCTTCAGAACCAGTTTTATCCTCTTCACACCAAGATAATGATGATTGTCAGCTCTGCAGCTCCTATAAATCACTTCACCTCCACTGAGTTGATGGAGATATGTTGATTTGCATCAGAGAATTCTGCCGGTTTCTGCCCCAAGCAGGGGTAGCAGCATCATTTTCAAAGCTCTTTTCCAGTGAAAACACAAACTTGCAAGCCAGTAAAAGCTTTGGTTTTGTCAAAAATATGTTTGCATTAAAATGTAAATACAGCGTTTAAAATTTCAGTCAGAGTACACGTTACACATCAGTTGATTCTAAATGTCTGAGCAACAGGGACCAGTAAAATCTCAGCGTCACTGGACACATGTGCCAGTCACACAATTGCTGCAAACTCTGTTGCACGCACATATTGAAATCTAAAACGTGAATTTTTCTTTGTCTCACATATTAATCTAAGAAAACAAACTTCTCAGAAAAGAGATCTGTATCACATCCCACATAATTGTAGGTGGTGGGCAAGATGACCTTCAGAGATCCCTTTCAACCTCAACTCCTCTGTGATTTGTGCTTTCTGTCTGTAAAATTGTATGTTCTTTTGAAAGACCATTATGAAGGACTCTCAGCAATTCCCTCTGTATGTAGATGATGAAGAAATGAAAACTAAGATGTAAGATTTGGACCCAGAACTAGATCACAAAACTTGAAATTAGTTATTTTAAGGTACTCCCAAAGAGACAAGGACCAACTTGGTGAATTTCTGCACGCAAGCATTAGTTTCATTTCCTTTGCAATCCAAGGTTTAGCTCCTCATTTCCCCTCACACACAAAGATGCCAATGAAGAACATTTCCTTTCCATCATGAAACACAACAAGATGGGAGAATAAATTCCTCAGACAGGGAGGATGGAATGAGAAACTCTGTAGTAATTTATAATGGACTAATGCAATAGCATATGTCGTGTTTTAAAACCTCCCATAGAGCTCCAAAGGCAATTATAGTAGAGGAGTTTTCAGAGTTACACCTGACTGAGATGGAAAGGTCTGTGTACATGAAATATTAAAACCAACCTCACTATAAATAACCACTGACTGAAGCACAGCCCCAGTGACAACTAACATTTTTTTTCCCCCTTTTTCTCTCGTTTTTGCCCCTTGACACAGCAGTGTGAAGATTGTTAAAGAAAAGATGGAATATATATCTATAGAATGACCTAAAATTCCCCAATTCTCATGATGTTACCAGTGAGGGAAGTGCACAAACATGTTTGCGGCCATTACCTTCACATTCCAGTTTCTTTACTGCAACAAATATAATTGACCAGAAAGCAGAGCAGTGTTAACTAGAATACAATCCTGCTATATATAATTTGCTGAAAGATATTTGATTTTTAATACCATGAAAAGGGGACAATTCCACAGCTTTCCTAAAATATTTGTAAATTTTATCACAGATTAAGAGGTGGCCCTAACCATCTGAGCACCACTTGATACTTGCTTTATGCTAATAGACATTCTCTTGAGTAGCTGTGCTTGAATATGTTATAAAAAATAAAAGGAAACACCCTTTAGCAGTGTTTTTAAAACCCAGTGTAATTTCCATAATTTGTGACAGTCGGCAGATTTTGATAGTATCTCACATTGATTTTTATGTTTCAAGATCACAATCATTACACTATTATCTGCAGTTGGAGCAGTGGAACCTAACCTCCTAATTAGGATGAAAAACTGCGCCAGATGCAACCTCAGTAAATCACAACAAGTCAATAATTTTAATAAGAATTAATTTTAAAAACTCTACAAGGTTGTATTGGAAGTTATTCTGGCACGTCTATTGATTAACACTTGCTATTACATCCAACAGAAGACTCATTAGATACAGCATCAATCTAAATGTAATATTTTGGTATTTCTTGGAAAGCTTTTAATATTTTTTAACTTACTATGAAGCGAAATAAAAAAGGACAAAACACTAACAGGTTATTAAAGTAAAGTAGCTTTTGGGATTGGATGTGCTGACTTCCCACTGCACTTGAGAGCAATACAAGGGTTATTTCATTCTGTGCTATATTAAAAACCAAAAGGATATGTGACTAAGGAAGCTGGCATTTCCCTTGCATGTCAGCATCAAATATCTCAACATAATATATCCAGTTGCTGCCTCATACAGAATCAGTCATCTTGATAGCTGTGACCCTGTTCTTTGCGATCCCACAGATGTTTTCCCTTTCAGGAGCATGTCAATCTGGGCTACGTGCACTAAAAACACGGGGAGATTTCTTCATTTTCCAGTTTCTGCTTGAATTTGAAAGGACATCGACAATTACAAATGAAACATTTGATTTTTGAGAGCTGCTAAAACATTTATTAACGTGGCATCCACCTAGACAAACGTGGAAACCATTAATATTTGCTATAATATAATTATAAACATTTAACAAAAAAAAAAGCTTTCGCTAGCCCTGTTGTCATTTGTCTGAATTAAAAAGCTTGTAACGTAAATACCCGAGGGTTCACCGTGTAAGAAATGTCTTTTTGTTTCGGCCGGACATTCATGCCCTGCTCTCGGGGTGCGAGGAGCCCGAATCCGGGGGCGAGCCGGGGCGCTGCAGCAGCCACAGCCCGGGAGCCGATGCTAGGTGGCAGTCCTGTGTAATTAAACACAGCCACCGCCTCCTTCCCTGCAGCTCCTTTCGCACAACCACCAGCTCCAGCGTTTGGAATAACAATAATCATCATCATTGAAGCAACAAACGGGGCTCTTTCTCCCTTTACTTTCACCTCCCGAGAACTTTATCCCTTCCACCTGAAAGGGCTCCAAATTAAGCTCCCTGTGCACAAGGCTGTGTTTCAGCACAGCTCACAGCGCAGGGGCCAGGCTCTGTTTCCAGCCTGCACTCCTGCCCCCACATCCTCCAGCACCGCACAATTTTTAACTTCTCTGGAGGTTCTGCCCTCGCTTTTCTCTGCATCTCAGGAACAGAATGACCTCGTGTTTGCGGTGTGTACTTTTAAAGCCTGTCTTAGTCTCCAGATGTATTTGATTGAGGAGCTCACTTTAATCTGATCCCTTTAAATGCTACTGCTTTTAACAAGTTCCACGTTCACCGGAGTAGCTGCAATTATTTGTAGCTACCACAGATAAACTGGGCTCACATGTATTTTCCTATGCAGAATTTTGAGAATGTGTTTCACTTTGTACAGTGTTGATTTCCAGAAGGAAAACCTGTGCAGCTCACGCAGTCACTTGAATTACAATTCAAAACAGTTTCTTTCCCCAGTAAGTCGGCCTCCTCCGAAAACAGCACGGACAAAGTTGGTAGGGAAAGTTTGAGCACAGTGACAACTGCAGTAAATACAATAACAAATGATGTCAGTTTTATTCAACTTATTCAACAGTGAGAACTGCTTAAATATTACACAGTGTGTATAAATAATACAGTGAAGGTTCTTCCTCGTGCCTAATGCGGATGCAGAGACGCTCTTACTGCAACATTAAAACAAAATAGCCTATTTGTTTTTCCTGCGAAACTGTTAAGGACCTGAGAATCAGTGATTATGCATGAAGAGGTATCAAACATCTCTGCCCAGATTTTACTAACGATGCACATACATCTCCTGTATTAACTGCAGAACCAGCAGAGATTGTACGTACAGAGTCCCAACTCAATTAAAAAGCAGAGCAGTCAGTTAAGAGGCCTCAAAATCACAGCACTAAGACCTGCAGATGGAAGCAGAGGACACACGGCTGCTCCTTCACCATCCTAAATCAACTTGTCCAAACCACCTCGAGCCCAGTTACAAACACATCTGAAGTCATTGCTTCTGTGGGGCCACACAGAAACATTTTTCATACCTAACTGATGTCACCATTTATTTCTAGGAGGTTGATTTAATGTTCTAGAACGCATACCACATTGTTCCTTCCTTCCGGATTTGACCATCACTCCACATCCTATTCTCCAAATAGTCTGCTTATTTGGAGGTTTTCTAGTGCAAAACATGAATGCTCTGGTGTCCAGTCCTATCTAAAGAATCCCCTACAATGACAAAGTCTGAGGATTTCAAATACATATATTAGTTGTTTCTGTTTCTACAGTAGAGTGAAGAAACCAGTTGTGTCACTGGAACACAGCAAGAACTACTTACCATGACACTTCTCCTCCATAACAACAATGTAACCTGCAGAAAGGTTTAATAATAGAGAGGGCCATTCTATTTTGGTGTTTCTTACTAACATTTACATACAAGAACGCCAATTTCTGCAACTGTGTTTTGTCACTCAGTGGCACACAATTTAATGCCTGAATTCTTCTGAGGCACATGAGGAAAGTTACTGGGGAACAACAAAAAGAGGTTTGTCAACAACCTGCGACTGCTGCAGAGCCGAGTCCTGTGACCTGGTGTTGTGCCACCCTGCTGAGCTGGAGGAACCAAACTGCAGCTGGGAACATTTTCCTCAAAAAACTCTTCTCCTCTCACTGGTCAAAGAGTAATTGTGGCCCCTGTGGCCCTGCAGGGACCAAGGCTCTTCATTTCAATCGAAATCATCTTCCAAAGAACCAGAACTCGGCTGAGGAACACTGGACTCCCTGACTCCTATGGAAGTGAAAACAACACAGCCATCTTCCCTTTACACAGCTGCTTTTCTAGAGCTTTCCCACTGGATCATAATCACTTGTATTTTAGCAAAACGTTAAAGCCTTTCTGGAAATGACAGCAAGCCAATGTACTGTGCCTTTTTCCACAATGCAACAGTTTATAATTGACTGCTTATGTAGTAATTGCTCTATTTATAGAGATTATTTGCATGAGAGAAGTGATTGACATCACCTGGTATTAATGATAGAGGGAGGGTTCATTTCACATTTATGACCTAAAGTTTCTACATAAATTATTTTCCCCTTCCTGAGATGCTGATGTTCCAGTGCCTTGGAAATATTTCTGTGAAATTAAATGCCAGCCTTATCTTTTGTACATTATCTAATAACTATTACTATTCTTTCAAAATTACTTTTACAGCCTTTCTGTAACTGTAAAAAAAAGACTCTTCTAGTCACTTAGCACAGGAACACTTAGCAGTTTGGACCTCTGCCTTTTGAGAATCTATGTTTGTAATGCTGATTTTCCTTGCAGTATTCCAGCACAGTATGGATTACACAGCCTTTCAGTTGATGGATAAAAGCTCTGAGGTACTATCAAGCAACAGCATTTGTATATTGCAGAAAAAAAAATTAAAACAATTGGCAAAGAAAGTATGGATGGAGACAAGATCCTCCTTCTTTTAAGTTCTCAATCCCCAGTGGAAGATGGAAAATGTAGCAGGAAAGAAAAAAGCGAAGAACCTATGAAAGTATTACAGCCATTCTCAGGAACACGGGTTTGTCCCACAGGAAAAGTAAAGCTGACAAAACCGATCAAAAAGTATTTCAGATTGTAAATAATAATCAGATTTACCTCTCATATCAAGTGAGGTCAAGTGAGTAATTGTGCAAGAAAACAAAATATTCACAGAAGGCTTGTAAACTTGCAGTCTAATTCAGCTGTTCATTAAAAGGACAATAAAGACTATGGCCTATGAATTATTATGAATTCTTAATTTTTTTTCCATGCTTGTGTTCTGGAACTGTAGCTTATAGGGACTTTCAATGTAACACAAAGACATCTCACAGGAATGACTAAAAATATTGTCTGCCCAACATTCATTTCTTGAATTACTTTTTAAGAGATGAGAGTTTGAAAATTATTACAAGAAATTTGTGATAACACCTTCTTTTGAGAGCCCCAGCCTACAAATGAAATACTCTGTTTTTATACAACATACTTGTTCTTCCACACCACAAAAGATCATTGGTAAGGAAATTACCAAAATAAAAATAAAAGTCAAAGACAGGGATTTGCACTTGGATGGCACTTAATGGCATCACAAACAAAAACTTTCCATTCTGGGATATTATACTGGGAAGTTACAGGAGGGATTGATAAGGCCACTTGTACAAGCTTAACAACTTAATTCAAGGCTTCACTTCACATTTTAGGAGCTACTTGGGAAGTACCAACAGCTCTGCTGCTCACAGCAAACCTTGGAAACCCAACAAGCAGATAGTCTGAGGGTTAAAGGACACATGTCTGCCCCTCAGGAGAGTTTATTTAGTTGCAGCAGCGCTTTAACACAGTTCTGTTTGCCCCCTCCACCCCTTTCCCTTGGCTGCACACAGATGATGTCAGCACAGCAGGAATATTGATAATTCAGGATGAACTTGCTCCAGACAGGAGAAATGTACCAATGTACTCAACCCTCAGGGAACTTGGCTGGATTTTTGTTGTGGTTTTAAACATATTGTTTGCATCTTTCAAGATATCTAAGCTCTAGCTAGTTGGAAAAAAAAATAAGGAAAATGACTAGGTCTAAAGCAGAACATCTACAGAAGTTCTTCAAAATTAAATATACATCATGACCCTAAGACAACTATTAATTCTGTAAAATTAAAAGCAGACAGAAGAATTGTTAAATCAAGTTTGTGAGTATTGGCAAGCCTGGAAGAAAAACCTTTGCTTTCCTCTCTCTATATACTTTTTTTTTCCTAGAGGCAATTTTCATCTTTTACTCTGTATGGAACCAACATCCATTATCAGAAAAGACAGTGTCTTAATCAAAATGACTTCTTATACAAGTCTATTTAATAGAAATTCACTGTTTTAATCTAGTAAGTGTAATATTAATGAAAACTAAATTGTGTCTCTTTATTATTCAGTTAGTGATGCTGCTCTGCAGCTTATAAAGCTGGTTCTCTTAAAGTTGAATATATTTTAAAACACAATTAAAAACTCGGTGGCATTTGCTAAAGCAACAAAAACCAGTCAGGTCAACACCACTGATCTGATGTGATTCACACACCACCTCTGGAACATCCACCTCTTCTCATGCAAAAATGAAACTCATAACTAATGTAATTAGAGTACATTTAACAGGTTTAACAATGATAATATTATTGCTTAATAAAAATCAATATAACTTGGAGTGAGCAAGCAACTTGTATATTGGAAGGTTATACTTTATCTAAAAAAAGCTCTCTTAACATCTATATTCTGAATAGAACTAGTGAAAATCACCAAGGATAAACCAGTTGTGATACTGCAGGAGGAATTTTTTTTCTAATATTCCACTTTAGAATATGCAGTCATGTCTCAGTTTGGTCAGTAGGACTCCTGTCTCAGTGCAGAATTGCAGAACCCAGAACAACAGGCAATTTCAGTAACACCACTGCAGCATACACTCATTTCTTGCAAATTAAAGTTTTTAATAAAGAAAGAGCTGAATTCTTGCAGCTGCTAAGGAAAGACTGGAAACGCAATCCAAACTTTCCATAGAGCAATGAAAAACTTCACCTGCAATGACATCCTTGGAAAAAAATAAAATAAAAATCTGAGTCCTCTAAGCTTCCCCCTGCCAGACTCCTCGTTCAGACGGACACCCTCCTACGGCAGGAGAAACACGAGTCCTTTCATCTCCCATCTGAACTCGGTGCTTCAGATGGAACCAATTTCTTGGCCTCCTTCCAGAACACAATCCCACAGATCTCCCAACGCTTCTCAGGCTCTCGGCCTCGCTACTTGCAAATGCACTGAAGCAACAGCCCCAACTGTAATTTGCACCTTTAAGAGGCTCCCCATTGGGAGCCTGTGTCCAGCAGCGTGCCCGAGCGGCTCAAAGCGCGTCTTCCCTAACAGAGTCAGTCATCCAAGCGATCAAACCCGCAAAGCACTGCCTTCCTTCCTACCAGTATGTCCCAGCAATCATCTCCAGTGAACTGCCATAGAAACAAGCCCCACAGGCCCCTTCTCGGGGTCTGCCTGCCCCCCGAACTGGGCCGTGCTCCCCATTTAGGGAAAACTTGGTTGTTGCTTCACAAATTTATCTCCATCTCGTGCCCTCAACCTTTGTGTACAAAGTGTGTGGCACTGGGACATAGAGAAGAAAAGAAAAAGCAACTAATTAGTGATCCAGTCATGGCCCTAGACAGTCTCTTGAAGCTATTTATCCTGAGACATTTTATCTCTGGACGTTAATTCATTAAGAGACTGAAAAAATGAAAGCAATTTATTATGAAGCAAAACCACTGAAACATGCTTGATAAAAATAGAAGCACAGACCTCTCCCACTTCTCTCAGACTAATGCAAGAAAGGCCAGAGTCTTGAGACAAAAAGCAACAGGTCTGAGACCAAGTGCAGCGAGCACATCTCAGGACTGCAAACCCCACCAGCACCTCTTGGGTACTGATGCTTCCCAGCCATCCAAGAGAGGTTTCACTTGCAGGTGGCTGAAGTCCTCTTTTAAACATGTTTTTCTATAGCATCCTCTCATCTTCCCCTGCCAAGTACAGCGGCTGAGCCGTGGGAGTGGTGGTGAGATCCTTTGGGAGGTGACACCACAGTGTAGCTGAGCACAGTTATACTGTCACAGGAGAGTTCTGTCCCTGCCTGCTCTGCCAACCCATGTTAAGAAAAGAACAACATGTTTCATATCACATACATCAATCTCTTCTGGGTTATGAACAGCATTTTAACACTCACATTTGTTTGGAAGCCTTTCCTTCCCTAACTCCTTTTTATTTGTCAGGTCTGGTACAATCTCCAACTGCCCATTATCCTCAAGGCCTCCACCCGATCAGGGCAGCACTCTAACCATCAGGAGAAGTTTGAATCTTAGATTGCCTAAACTCAAAGGACCAGATGAAGCCACACTCCTCTGGTGGTATCGAACACAACAGGGAGAGGTGACTTCAGTTCTGTTTACTGAACTCTGAGGGAGAGGAAAGGAGAATTTACTTTCCCTCTGCAGGGAACTGCTGTGCTTTAATGGGTGACAGGACTGTCTCAGAGCTCCCTGGCTGGCTGTGCTAAGTTGTGGTAGGTGGCTGTGCTTGAGTTGTGGTCATCCAAGGTCAGAAACAAGACAAGGAACAATAATGGCTGTCATTAGCCCAAATTAAGAGTATAATAAAAAAGGCAAACAAGCTGTGATTTTCAACGTGTTTCTCATTCCTCTTGCAACTAAGAAGCTGCCACTGAAATTTCAGCCCTATGTCCCACATAGTAATGCTCTTTCAGTTTTCACTATTGACTTACAAAAATGCGTATTTTCTTTCATACACAGACTAAACCTTGACATTTGAAAGCATTCAGAATCAAGATCTTCTCGAAATCCAATATGAAAAGCATTTGTGCCCCTCAAGACACATTGCTGGCAGTCAAATCAGTGGCTACTGACAGCAGTGCTATGTGACAGAGTAATAACCTCGGTGTATGACTACATACATTATTCACACTAAAGTAATATTATCAATTACAATCAGAATTCATAAAGCTCTACAAAACACCAGGTCAAGATGATTTAAGTACCAGTTTACATTCTAATATTTATAAGCTAATGCTTCACAAAATGAGTGGGATATAGTCAGTAGTGTCACATCTGCTTCCTGGGGAGGCAGGAGCTAAAGCACTCCTAACTTTTATGTTAAGATAATAGTTGAAGGGTGTTGACAGTTTTAACCTACATCCTCTTATTCAGAAAGACTTCTAATCCTGAATCTTGGTTCTTTGTTTTAAATCAGGGCTGTATTGATTAACTGTGAGACTGAACGTATCTCAGCAGTGGCTGAGTGGGGTATCCGCTATGGAATTAGGACAGTTAAACACTGGAATCGATCCTCTCATTGTAAAGCCACGGCTGCTGTGGCAAGCAGTTTCTCTAAGCTATTAATTTTATTATTAGCACACCTGGAGACACTGTTTCCCTGAGGGAAAAGCAATTCAATTGTGTGTGCTGCAACAACTAGTGGCATATGATCAATGAGACAGCTGGGACCACGAGCCTTCTCCTGGAGCTCGGGGTGGCTGTGACAAAGTAGTTTGTAAAACAGTGACGATACAAACTAATATGGTTTTGTTTTATGCACCTCATGGTAAGCACGTAGAGAGCTTGCAGCTTCCAGTGTCTGGGGCTTTTAAGCCTTTTTGCAGCAGTTCACCAGCCTCAACCTTCTGCGGGTCTTTCCCTGTGACATCTGGTATCAATTGATGATCATCATCCTCTGCCTGATCATTGGCTCCTTCTATCCTCCCCCTGTGCCCCCAAGGGGTACACCACCCTCCCCTAAAAGGCTGCAGAAACACATTTAACAGAGGAGAAAGACTCATCACAAGTTTCTGCACATTTAGTTCTATTCCATAAGCATGTTAACGATGAAAAACAGTCCCACAGACCTGCCAGCAAAGTACCAGTTATTACTGACTTTCTAATCACAAAGTAACTGACATGTCTAAAAAACTCTGATCCAGCAATATCTGAAATTTAGTCAATATTTAAATATAAGTCAGAAATTAGCAGGAAGGGCAGATAAAACATGAACCACTCATGTAGTACAGGCACATAAAAACCATGCACCAACAGTTCCACGCCCAAAAGAACCCACCAAACCTCATATTAGGAGAGCAAATGAACCAGGTTTTGTCTTATAATATTCCATTGCTGAACACAAGTAAAATCCCTGCCATCCCTCAGTAGGCATGCCACACTTCAGAGAGCAGAAGGAGAAATCAAAACAAGAATGACTTGTAGAAAAATCCAGAGCTATTACTTTCAAATTACAAATATAAGTTTGCTTTCAAGATGCTTCCCCTGCCATTTTCATATGCTGTAAGCAGTCTTATTTTAAAAAGCAAGCCACTACAACAACAATTTAACAGGAAATTCTACTGTTTTTCAAAGCACCAAACTACTTCTTTCCATAAATCAACCTAGTCTTTACATAATTACAAAAAGTAATTACTGTCTGAAAATTCTTCTCTTACCTCTCCCCCCAACTCACAGAAACCATACAGGCTTATTTTAATCTCATGGACATCAAAAACTCAGTTAAAATAAAACTAACATTATTCAAACTACATATCCTGAAGTTGGACTTTATTCTGTTGCACAGTCCAGACACATAAAGTAACAATCAGAAACTCCCTTAAATATGTAACTTAGTTTTTAAATTCCATTCCACAAAATCTTTTTTCTTCTTCCTAGTATTAGGCACTCTAGTATTTGGCCTAACGTAACCTAAGAAGGTGCAGATACAACTACCAAGTCTCTCATTTTACTGCCTGCTCCCTTTGGGTTCTGTACAATTGATTGATAGTTGGTCATCAGCAATCATCCACTAAATTCCTTCTGACATGTTCTGGGGCCTTTTACAACATCAGGCTAAATGCCAAATATTAAGAATCTGCTTGTGCGTATTTCCCCGAGAGAAAGAAAAGAAAATTTGTTATCTTTTACAATTTATATTGTATATTTACCTTGATTATAAAATAATTCTTTGTTGTTAAAGAAAAATAAGGAAATGCTCAATCGGCATCCATCATTCTGTGTGTTTTTCTGAAAGGATGAATTGCTTTCTAACTGAAATTATCATCATCATCTGACACAGGCTGGCTCTGTGTGAACTGCGTTACACATGACAAGACCTTACGGTTTGGTCCAAATCATCATAAGGCAGAACAGTATAAGAAATAGCATTAAAAAAATCCTCCAGTGAAAGAGAAAATTAGCAAGTATCCTTCTGCTTGCATGCCTCCTTCCACAAGCTTCATAATAAGCATTAAGTATTTTACAGACAGAAGAATTCTGAAGGCAGGTTTAGAAGACAAGACCAACAAGGCAGGCTCAGCCATCACCTTCCCCAGTGTGTCATCACCGATCCTCCTCTGGAGTGGGTACCACTCATCATTAAACCTCAGCTCTTGCTAATTCCCGCTGTGATTTCGTAAGGCTGAGGGGACCCCCGGGCTCTGGATGGAGCTGCACACACACGCCCTGTTGGTGGTGAGCCACCTCCAGTGACTGCCCCAAAGAAGCCCACCCACAACAGCCACTTCAGCACCAGGCAGAGCCAGCAGCCTATGGGCATGTTTGCTCTGCCCAGGGCCTTACAAACCACTCCCTGAGCAGGTAAGCAATAAGAGAAAAAAAGAAAGAAAGAAAAACATTCAGGCATCTCCAAGAGCTGTAGATGAGCAGCAATGTATGTGCTGCTTGTTTTCAGCCAGAGGACCCATGTCTAATTTGTGCAATCAAGAAATGCAGAGGCTTGGGGTTCACTACTCTGATGCTGACAAGCTATTTCACAGAATATTTTGAGCCGTATTTCCCAGATCAGTCTAAGCACCTCAATGACTAATCTTGGAAAACAGGTATTGTCTCCTAGTCAGCAGATGCTGTCACAGAACCAAGACAATCTTTATTCTTCAGCTTCCACTTATTTCTACAAGTGAGATAAAGCAACCCCTTTGTCATTGCCCTTGTGCACCCACAGAAACACAGGGTGGGGCTCTCAGTGTGCCTACAGAAACCTTCTAGTTGCTTTAGTTACTTGAACTTTGAGCTTTCCGACTCAAGGAGAATTTTTCTACACAGAAAAACTATGAGATGCCTTCATTTCAGTATATTTGAAACTGCTCAGTCCTAAAGCCAAATAAAAAAGTCTTTTAACACCAAGCTTGAGAAGCAGTCAGTATGATCTCCTACACAGGTCCTACAAATAGTATCTGGCCACTAAAACTGGGATTAAAGGCAGAACCGTTTCACAGCTGTGTTTGACAGGACTCACTTTTCCTGCTGCCTAGAAAATTTATTTTCTATTTTGTTTTCTAGCCTACCACTTCTGCCAGCAATGTCCCCATGTGAATACACAGGGAGTTTGGCCTCTGCTCTCATTTCTCTTAATGACTTAGTCCTAGATTTTCACAAATTTGTTTAGTTATTCAATACCTATGTCAGGTACTGAATGTACACTTCAATGTACAATTCATTGCCAAATTATTTTACTTCTGCCCAGGGATGCCATCACAAACATTTAACGATTTCCAGAAATTTAAATCAATTAATGGTCCCAATTAAGCTAGCAGGGCTATTCACTATTCTTGAGCATGGGGTCACTTATTTACTGAACACTGGACATTAAATTTATTAAAATGAATAGAAATGTCTTCCCACCATTCTGTACTGGAAAATTATTCCTACACTGTAACACTACCATTTATTATCTTCATAAACTTACATGATGAAAAAACAGTAACTTGTTTTGGAGGGTATTTTCACTTTAAACCCTGTTTACATTCAACATCCAACATATGTCCCTGCCTTCACAGATGTTGGCCATTCCTATGTGAAAACCTGTCTAAAGCAGTGTTTTATTCATAAATTGAGGGAAGGCAATATGATTTCAACTTGTAGCTGGCAGATTAGCTGGATTGTAGCTTAAATAAGATTGTTTTGTTCAACAAAGAAATTGTTGGATATTGTTTGGAATTTTAAATGGAAAAAATAAATGTCTTCTTGCAACAGATAATTGGAAAAATATAACAGAAGATAGTTATTAAAAATCCATCAGTTAATCACTAATATATATGTATAAAAAAATCTATATTCTGATGGGGTACCTGAAAAAGTACAGGTGAGTATTTTCCTCTGTCTGGCTGTAGACAACACGTGCTCCATCAGTGGTAGCACAGCAGCTCCTGCAGGCACAAAGCCAAACCTCCCTGGGCAAATTTTAAGCTCTTTGAGGCACAGACTGAAACCCAGCACAGCCAGTTGGGGCTGTCAGGAATGAACCAAAACCCGAGCAAGACAAATTTGGTCTGGTTTCAATATCACACAACTTCCTAAATCTTACACTCTATTTGTTATCTTGCTTATTGACTAGGAAAGAGAATGACTAAGAAAATATTTTTACTAACAGCCAGTTAGAAGAAAAGATCAGTTTTAAATCTAACAAAATATGGGCAAAGTATGCATTGATCCGACTAGAGGAGACTAATTCTCCTTGAGATCCATCATTATTAATTCCTAATGAGGCAGAGGTTCAGGGGTATATTTGTCATCCCTCAAAAAAGTAAAATTCTCAGTGCATTTAGGGAGAGCTGACTGCTGGTTTCCCTAGTTATGTATCTTTGAGGTGCCTACCAAGTAGTTGTACACTAAAAGTGCAGCAGGTACTTCTCATTTTTGCTTGTGAACCAGCTCAGGACCTGCCATGACAGGCACGTTCACCCATGGCAAGGAAAAAAAGGCAGCACTGAATTTTTTCTTCCCATCCCCAAAACACCCAATCACTTTATTCCCCCCCCCCCCCCCCCCCCCCCTTTCTTAAAAATATTACATTTAGAGTAAAATTTAAAAAAAAACCCTCAATGCAAAAGGAGGAAAGAAAGGTGACATCCATAGAAGAGTATGCAATTCACTCCCTTTGTTAAAATACTAATGAAAATGCATTTGCTGGATTCCCTCCTGTTTGATTGCCATCTCTTGTACAATGCTTGAACCAACCTGGTCACGCATAAACTCCGGAAAATGTGGCTTTTATTTTCCCAAAGAAACTGGTTACCAGTTTACTGAGTTATATCACAAGGTGGTATTACTGGACAATGCATTCATGAGACAAAGTATTAAATAACTTCCACGCCAAAATACATATTGAAATTAGGCAAATATTTGAGTTACCACAAAAAAGCAAAATAATGAAATAAAGATTCCTTTTTTGGCATTCCCTGGAATATGCCCCAGGAAGACCAAGGGAGAAGCACAGAGATGTGCTGACCCTGCCAGCACCCACAGCCAAAACTTCTGACACAGAGTTCTCATCTTATTTGGCACCTCCTTGCTCCAACACCAAGCCCTTGTACCACCTCCATCAGTGGAAGACAAAACAGGTGCAGTTTTACAAACTATACATCAATGTAGACATCTGTCCCACTTGATAACTAGTATTTGAGTAATTGTAAAAGAAGTTAAAATTAAAATATCACCCTCCACACCATATTTCTATAGCTCTCCTAATAATGTTACCTTATTCTTCACCAGCTTTACCATGTTATTAAAACATGATATGGAGAGAACAGTATATTGAAAAAAACCTAGATGTTCTATATGAAGTATGTTTGGAGGCATCTTTTTTAAGATTAAAGAAAAAAGATTAAGAAAGAAACGCATGAAATTTTGCAAACGTGAGAAACAGTGTGGAATCCTATGAGCATTACAAAATGACTGTGATTAACAACAAATACCCATACATAATTTTTTACTTATCTATGTGTTTCCGATTCCGTTCTACAGTGTATTCTGTATTCTCACTGGATTTCAAAGCACACTCTAACGTTGCAGAAATAAGTCTTTGAGGAAAAGACTTAGAGAAGTAATTTCTGCTGAAATGTTGCAAGAGCTGCTCTGACTGACAAGTTGAGTATGCATAATTCAGAGACTAGAGCAGCCTGAACTAAAGAGTACTTGGATGGTTGTAGGAAACAGGCAGCGTATGAAAGATTAGAATATTAATTTCTGTATTAAAAAACAAACAAAAAATAAGACACTACCACAACAACAAACCAACCAACCAGAGGCAGCTCTTCCCTCTGGATGCTTTAGGGGACACAGGCATGCTACTCCCTTGGTCCTGACTGCAGCAATTCTGCTCTGCCACTTGTAAACCATCATTTCATTTCACGGTGCTTCTGCTGTTTCCTACAGATCTAATTTACCTGAGGTGCAGCAGAAAAGAAACTAAAATCAAGGTGCTCTTAATTCCTTAATATAGCACGTGCATTTTTGGCATATTAAAGCTTTGACATGGTAGTTTCCACTAAAGGTTGCTTTTATCTTCTTTTTGGCAACTTTTTGGTCTATTTAACTTCATTAAGGCACAAGAATACTAACACAAGACCTTTCCTGTCGCTGAAAGGCAGACATGCTTAGGACATATGTGAGCAGCTGTTTAATAACTCAAAGAATTACTATACTGTAGGTAAGAACAAGAAGCAAAGTATTAACCTGGTAGGGAATTTAGACCAAATCTAATTTCACACACTGGAATTTGTCCAAGACAGCGTATTTAACACCTTTACTCCTGTGAGCAGTGAGTGAGTTCTTTAATGACCACAAGTGGCCAAGACCTCAGTGTTAGATCTCACCTGATAGACAGGATAATGAGATTTCCACCATTCCTAGGCTTTGCTCAGATTGACAGCCACTGTTCCATAGTATTTCCACATCTCCAGTCCCTAACGGAACCAAGCAGCAAAGCTTTGCAAAAATGATAATGTGGACCTTTCTTTCCCCATCCAAATCTCAAAAGCAGCTGGACTCAAGGTCAGGATGAGCTTTAAGTGTAGGCACACATCAGTTCTTTTACCTTATCTGTATGTTGCAATCCTTTACATACAAACACACACACACACTCTGAAAGCCACCACATCAGAAACCCCAAAGCATATTCTCAATATATCTTGACTCTAGAATATTATTTACACAAATTTAAAGGGTTATTACTACACGCCTACATAAAGCATAATACATACACAATAGACTGGAAAGCCTCAAAAGGATGTGCCTTGTGCTGGCAATAATTCAGACAGAAAAAACCCAGTTCACCAGAATATTGGAATGGCAAAATTACTCAGAATGCTTCTCTGAAACACAAGTCTGCCATTGATCCAGTGATGACCACCTCTCAATTTATCAGGAAACCATTAATATGTTTTTCATGGGATGAGTAATAATTAAAAGTCAAGCCTAAACATAGCTCCATGTAAAGTGCACCACGTAAACAAACAGCTGAGGCACAGACAGTGGCTATGGAACAACTGTGGTACAGAAGTGCTTAAGTTGTAGGAAAAGTGCTGCCTCCAGTCTGCTGGAATTATTCATCTCAGCCCATGCTCTTCACTTTGGAAGCTTTTTTCTGGACAAAGAAGGTCAGAAGCACAGATTAATGGACTGGTATCAATATCTGCCTGTGCACAAGTGACATCAGTCCCTGCAGCATCTTCCTTATAAACCTGAGAGGACAACGGTAAGACTCTGGGAAATGGTGTGCCTGGGAATAGATAGGATGGATAAAATCCCTGGTGTCATCTCTGCACTCCCAGCTGCTGTTCCCAAAGCAACTGAGGTGCACAAGTTGTGCAGGACATTCTCGGTGACACACCTACAACAATTTCCAGCCATGGATTAGCAAAACCACTCGCATGTGGCTTTCCTCTAATAACATGAACAACTAATGGCTTGGTGAAAGGCTCTAAGGGATGAAGAAACTACTGCACATTACTGTGCATTACCAAATGCAGGCATAATAACAGTACATCTTTTTCCCCTAAAACCTGAATTTGTGTATTTGAGCAACTGGACCACATTGTGACTATGCTGTATTACATGACTGTGTTTTGTGCAGTGGCATTAATGATTTTCTGTTAAAATTACCACATAATGGGTTTTTATCCAAAGTCTCAGCATAGTTTAATAACTCTGAAAAGCATGTGCAGTTTTCGTTTATTTAGTTTTACTTTTCAAGCACAGTCCTATTAACTGGCTTATCCAAAACTTTTTGATGTATCAGAAGCAAAGGCAACAACTGTTCCAGTTGCAATTTACCAACCCAAGCAACCTATCCCCCCCTTTTCCCCCCTTCTATTCTTTATGGCATTTCACAGCCAGATAAACTTTGAAAGAGAAAATAGGCATTCATGGTTTATAAACATTGGTAAAAATGAGTATATCTCGGATTTCTCACCTAAGTACCCATATTTGGGAGCAGTCTTTTTGAAAGCAAATTTTGATGTTTGCTACCAACTACCCTCTAAAAGTTCAACTACCTAAATTAACAAGGAACTTCTCTGTCAAGTTGCATTTTAAGCCAACATCTCTCTAGTCCACTCTTTCAGACCTGGGTTCATGCAAAGACTTTCATTCTACCAGAATTTATCAGGCCAGCAATCTGGATCATAAAAACTGGAAAAAGCTTTATTAAGGTATGTATCTTCTTTATTTAAATATAGAAATAAATGTTGTAATGTTATTATGTACATAATATACAACAATAATAACTATCTAAATGCTACAGTACGGATTTAATGATTATGTCATTAGCATGGGAGAATCAAACAATGTTTTGAAACAATTACGCACTTCTCTCCCCTGCTTCAAAACTGTGTTAAAATTACTTCAGGAAACACAGAATTCTGCTCTTATTTATCAGATCCTTCATGGCATACATTGCATTTTCTAAGCTCTGTGCATTCCTTTCATGTGGCATGTGCATACCAGGGATCTTTTTTAATCTATTCACTTCCAAAATAATGGAAAAAATTACCATTACTTGCTTTTTTGCTCTCCAAATTGATTTTTATAAACAATTCATCTAATCTGGAATATTTTTTTTCCTAAAAATATACTGGTAGCATATGAAGTAAAAAAGAACAGAGTGTGGTGCTAAGTGTGGCTCCACCTGTAAATAGTAACCTCTGCAGACAGTGTGTCCAGGGAGTCCCTGCACTGCAACCCCTGTACTTCTCTATTTGCATTACATCTAAAATGGAATATGAGGAATTTTAATGTTTATTCATGTTATTCACTGTAACAACTTTGAGACAGAAGATTCTAAGATGGAACCACGCTGACAGAGTAAAAGGAAGTTACTGAAGACATGAGAGGGATTTCCTGCCTGAAGTTGGCTGCTGACTTTGTCCTAATTCATTGCTGAGCTTCCCTTCGGGATAAATCCTCTATGGGGCAAAGCAGTGTTAACCACAAGAGACAGGATGACTCTTGAGGACTTGAGATCATCAGAGGTTTATTTGCAACTTCACTGTTTCCCAGCGGCGTTTGTATTTTTGCTTCAATATCATGAATATGGAAAATCTGGAAGTTCCTTAGAATACAGGTCACACATTGCTTGTTTGCACCTTGATAGAGAGTACAAGCATTAAAATTATTCTAGTGAACAAGGTGAAAAAATAAAGGACAAGGACATGGGGTTTGCTGAGAGTTTATGGTTGAGGAGTTTTTTTGTTTGTTTTTTGGGGTGTTTTGGGGGTTTTTTTTAATGTTGCTGTTGTTTATTTCAGTGGGTAAAAGCATTCTCTTCAAGTCAGTTACTGTAATAACTGAGACAGAAACAAGTTTAGCATAAGGTGCTTAAGCTTGGCTAAAGAGCCAAGGCCAAGCTGCAGAAAAGCTGCAGAGCTGCACCCAAACGAAAGCTGCAAAGCCAAACCTGCACCCTGCACTGGAGGACA
Organism: Grallaria varia; assembly: GCA_013396735.1. Classification (NCBI taxonomy): domain Eukaryota; kingdom Metazoa; phylum Chordata; class Aves; order Passeriformes; family Formicariidae; genus Grallaria; species Grallaria varia. The sequence goes on along the minus strand of VWZG01013026.1, from coordinate 1,616,927 downwards.
AACCCCCTTTGGTCCCAGGGACAGGCTGTGGGCAGAGGACACAACAAAATTCCACTCCCAGCACGTGAACAGGACAGGCTCCCAGTTGCATTTGCTTCCTGCATGACCCCAGCTCTGCCTCCACCATTTGAACACAACGTGCAGTCCAGCGAGACAGAGGAAGAGTCAGATCTACAGCACTTGATGCTTTTCTGGTGGCCTTCAAAAAAGAAATTAAGATTTATCATAATAATGTATTTCTCTGTAAGTATAGGCCAATTTTTGAAGCAAGAATCTGCACTGCTAAACTGAAAGCCTGGGGTGCTAATGCTCTAACCAAGAGCTAAGGAAAGTTTTTATAAAAGCATCTTTTGCAACTGCTGCAGCAACAGAATTATTTATTGCAGAGAAGTGGGAATAACACAAAACTATTTATGTAAATATTTCTGATGGTCTTTGTTAAATTCTAGATGATCTTTGTTCATTCCTACAGTACAAGTGACAAACTAATGACTAAGTAATATATCACAGGCTATGAATAGAAATGGGAACTTGAATTCTCTAGGAAAGCTGTCTGGCCAAAGTTGAAAACACTTTTCCTTTTCTTTTATATAAAGTTAACTTGGCCCTATCACTTGCATTCACAGATTTAGGGTTAAAAAACCCTCCAATAAATGCGAATCTCCACTCTGGATTTTTTTATCATGTATATCCTAAAATGCCAACAATATGTCATACCTAAGAAACATCCTTTTATCCTATTTTAAAGCCAGTATTCAACTTAAATGGTAAGGCATATCTCTTGATCTTGTTTTGTAAAGGTTGCACTTGCTACAGGCTTAACACAACTGTGGGAGACGGTATGGAAAGGATCGATAAAGCAGCATTACCCTTTGTGATAGTGAATCTCTGCAGGCCACTCCAGCTTAACGCTGTTGCCTGCACTTACACTTCACACTTTTCCCACTGGGAGAGTGGCCTAAAACATAGTAATGGACTTACAAGACAAGAAGAGGTGTGTAAAATTCCCCCTCTTGTTCCTGCCCTACAGTTGCCATCTTTCTGTGAGTTTCAAAATAATAATAAAAAAAATTCCGTTAAATTACAGAGTTTGTTTATTAAGACAAAAAAAAAAAAAAATGCTCACAAGCCCTGCAGAGCACAGGCCTTACTTTCTTCACACAGGGCAGATGCAAAGGGCTTTAACTTTCATATTAGCAGCATGATTTTATAAAAAAAAAAAAAAAAAAAAAAAAAGGAAGAAGTATAGTGCCAGCTACAGAGCTATATATTATCACCATGACTATCACCAAGTGACAAATCTCTCTGGTGCTACAGTAGAATAAAACATGAAAGAGTTTGTGTTTCAGCACAAACTGGGCTGTTGGAAACCACGTGTGGGTGATCTTAGCGTGGCCACTGGGCTGTACTGCTGACAAGTCCTTTCTGGGAGAATCTGACTTATAAGTAAAGAAGGTTCTTGCTGTCTGAAAACAGATCTGAAGAGACAGGGGTATTTTAGGCACAAAGCAAAGTAAACAGCTTCAATTATAGGCAGTAGAATGGGAAAAGTCACAGGCATTTAAGTGGGTCAGACATAAGATGAAGACTGGAACAAAGTCAGCAGACAAGAAAAGAGTAGGATGTTAAAAACAGAAAGTTTTAAATACAGTTTAGAAGAAAAGTTCCAGAAATTAGGACAAGTGTTTTAAACTTGAGTCAGACATGAAGGGTCTGTCAGGTGGAGGATACAAAGGTGGAGATGACTTAGCTATTACAGCAGAAAGGGAACCTTCTTTTAATAAACACAGAGATTGCTACATAATCACATTGCAAAGCATTGAAAAAAACACTGGTACAAAGGGTAACACCAGAGCCAAGAGGCTGTTGTGTAATAGTACTTTATCAAATGTGCTAAAAATATAAATAGGCACATACAGAAACAAAATCAGCTATCAAAATCTTGTGCCTTTTAAAATTGAAGCATTCCAGAACAGATTACAGTGAGCCACTTGTACAGTGTGTCCTTGAAAAGTGGCACATAATGCGTGTTTTATATTCTCACTCAGACTATTTGGAGTTTGAGATCAGAAACTTCTTTTGAGTTTCTGTAAAATGGTGCAAACTGATAAAGAATTAAACAGAAGTGAGCTAAGCATGAAACTGCAAGCAGAAGAGTTAGACAGGTGATAGCAGCAGGTGGAAAAAGTAAATGATTCATTTGGAGAGTGAGACAGACAAATGCCAAAGCTGTTTACATGAAAGGAGGCATGGAAATAACACTGATTAACTCCAGAGGCCCTAAACCTTCCCAATTTAGTCTGAAAGCCATTATGTAAGTTTGCATCTGTGCTCTCACCAATAACCGGAGCTGACGTCTCTCTTTTGTATCACCATCTTTCCTCCCACATCACCCAACCCATCACCCACTTCTCTTCACCCTTCCCTTTTCCACCTTTACCTGCAACCACCTAAATCCCAAGAGGTTATACCTGGAGCTGAGTCTGGATGCAACGAGTTTAGGTAATTATGGACCTCAGAGCCGTGAGCATTTCAGGGAGAATGGGGAATGATGATACAGTGCTGATTTCTTTATTCCAGTGGTCCATTATCACACCTTCTCAGAAGGGTTTTCTACAGCAGAACAACAACCCTCTGCCTCCTAATGGGAGTTATAAATGTCAAAGTGACTGTGCAAATAGTGCAAGATGAAAGGACCGGCAGAGGAACACAAACTGCCTCACCTTTCCAAGAGGGTTTAGTTTTAAGTGGTAATTACAATAAAATAAAAGGATTTTTTTTTCAAATAAACCCTCAAGAACAACTAATTGTATTAGCAAGATGTTTCCATAACTCCCCAGTTTTAAAGTATGTAAATATTAATAACTTCATAAGAGAAACTTCAAGCTATAGAACCCGCAGCATTACCTGATGCACGTACCCAGCCTGTCTGAGATTCAGAATCAGAACCTTTCTGTGTGTTGGTTTCTTTTGTTTGGGAACAGGCTTCTGCTTTGTTTTGTTGTTTGCTTGATGGTGTTTTTTTTTTCTTTTAAACTGCAGTTGGCTATGGAAGACAAACCAAGCACATTCCTTCTTGTCAAGGAAAAGCCTTGCAAGTGACTAAGCAGAAAGAAACTGGCTGAAATAATCCTCTGTGATGCAGATGCATCACGTTTGTTCATGGTACAGATAATGCCCACCGCTTACTAAAATAAAAGAAATAAAGCCAAACTAGTAGTTCGGAAAATTCTGCATTTCAAATCTATCCAAATACATTGCTTTTAATGACAACCATTTCATTTGTTTCCATGGTCAGTGAAGCAGGCAGTGTCCTTCACCAGGGCTCCACGCAGGTGTCACGTGGACCCAACACTGGGGCACTGGCCAGCACCCGCTCCTGCTGCCCGGCCCACAGGGCAGACAGACCATTGTCTGCAGACAACACACCAGATGGGGAGCTGTCTGCAGGCTCAGGAGGCCAAGAGGCTCCTGCTGCTCCCGAGCATGGGCCATGTCTGAGCACATCCCCATCCCATCCTGCCGGACGCCAGCCCTGATCCGAAACCCCCAGGAGCCTTCCCCTGGCACCGGTGGGCTGTGAACCAGCCTGCAGGGTCTGGCTGTAAGAGCAGCAACTCATCCAAGTCCCACGGGTAGGCAGCCAGGGTTCAGTGCTGGATGGTTTCCCAACCACCCCAGAGCTCCTGCCAAGCACTTTGTGTAAACAGGGTAAGAAAAAACCCCACCTTGTCTGATGCTCAGCAATCCCATGGGACATCTTCATTACCAGTTATTTCTACTCGAAACATACTCAAAATGTAGACTCACAAATTTTTGTTAGTTACCCAGAGCAATTGGTGAGTTATCTGGAAAAACAAGGGCAACTACATGCAAAGGTACTGTATACTGTAAGTGGCAGAATTATTGCATAAGAGTAATAAAAAACAGGCTAAGATGAATTTTTTTCATCCTCAGAGTCAGTATCTTTTAATACCTCCATCACATTTACTCACTTCCAGGACATGCATCCTATTGCAACAATGGGGAACTAAGTGGAAGTTTTTTGACCCCAGCTCTTTTGCTAAGTGGTCTAAAACTGCTACTATATTCCTTCTTTTGCTGGATTTAGCTCTTGGAAATGTATTTAGATACTGCACACATGAAACATGCCCTGTGGTTTCCTACATGTGCTGTCAGAGCCCTGGAGAATATTTTGTCATTGACTGACATGCACAAGTCTCGGTTTATGAGCCAATTATTCCAGTGCCTATCCAGGTAAGTGCAGGTGCCACGAGCAGCTTTCTTCAAACCCATGTGTTCCATGGAGTTCACACATGGAAAATATATCTGTATGTAATAGATACTTATATAAATATATATATTTATAAAAGAAGGTAAATAAATTAGGATCATGTGTACCTTTATTTGAAAAAAGGGATTCTAATAAAGCAATCTTGCCACTTCTTAATCACTGAACATTTAAACGAGTAATTTCTCATATGTTTAAATGAATAATTTCTCATTTCCTAATAAGTCCAGATTGACTGATGAAATTTCAGCAACAAAGTGGTTAAAATTCATCTTAGCTTTTCCATGCAAAATTGGATTTCACTTCATCAGAAAACTTTCAAATGCAATATGATTCGTTGTTACATACACAGCCTGCAACTTAGCTAGGGCACTATTTATCATTCAGACAACTTAAGTACAACACAAAAAAATCACCTTGAGACAAATGAGAAATTCTCTCTTGGGAAACCCAAAACTGTATTAATATGATAAGAAGTAAAGCTTCTCTTTTCCTTCATTAACTCTAGAAGGCATTTCTGATATAGCCATGTAAGAAGTTAGGAAAAAAAATTCAAAAATAAAACTAAAAACCCCTCCAAGGTTCAGACATCCTTTTAGTCATATCAATCATTTTCAGCTCAACCAACTTTTTTCATTGCTACAAAAGCATTAAAATCAAGATGGAATTCAGCTGAAAAATTCAATGCCCACAGGGAACCCGGTGCTTAGATAATCCAATCCATTTGGGAAGCAAAAAGTTCATGTCAGGTATTTAGTAACCAAAGCAATTACCAGAAGCTGACTATTGAAATTGGGCTGAGTAATAGTTCAGATTTCATCAATCCTGCTGGAACAAAGAAAATCGTGGGGGAAAACCAACCCACTCGGTGTTGGCTGTATAGCTGAGATAAATAAAGATAACTGCAATCATGGTTGTTTTCTCCCCAGTTTATCTGATATTATTTTCTAAATACACTGCTCTGTAAATAATAAAGACAGTATTTCCAAACCACTGAAATACGGGCAGCACAGGGGCCACTTCCATTTTGTATTTGCAGCTCATTCAGGACACCAAACCTTTATTTGCATTGAGATTCTGTCTGTACATCTTTCCCTCTTCACATTCTCTTCTTAAAAACAGGAGAAACATCTACCCCTAAGCCAGGAGGATGTCTAGCATCCTTGGGTTAATAATATTAAGATCCATTAGTTGAGCAATTAGTAGGAATCCTGTCTGTGCCATGTAATCAGGCCTGTCCAAAGCAGACGTGCACCTACAGCACCCACTACTGTGCTTGAGATGGTTAAAAAAGTACTTGCACTGAAGATTCTTTACATTAGCAGTATGGAAATAGTTAAGATTTCACTGAAAAATTATCAAAAAAAAATTTTTTGTATTTAAAAAAAAAAAAAACTTCACTAAAAAAACCAGCCATCCTATCAAGCAGACAACATTAAGTTGAAATAAATTTCCACCTGTGAACATAAACCAGCATCCATACAAACATGCTTTATGCTGGCAGAATCTATCACACCAGGCATTTCAGTTTGATTAAATATTTTATGCTCATAGTTTAAAATGGCTTCAAATTCAGTTTAAAACAAAGCCACTCATCATCTTAAAAGATCGTCAAGTAGGCCTTGAATGTAGAGACATTATGCAAATGCTGGTTCCAGGCAGGCCTGTGTGCATCCATGGGTGAGCATCACACACATCTGCTTTGGAAATTCACTGAGTCATCCTTGGAAAACCACAACTATTTCAACTCCAAAGACAAATCCTTTGCCACGCCGAGATCCCAGCAGCACAAGGAGAGTTGTCACTGAGGACCAGCTCTGACTCATTTAGCATCAGATAACCTCACATCTCTGCCTAATTAAAGCGAGCAGGAAATCCAGATCAGAAGCCTCTGCCATTGTCACCAAGGCCCACCAACAAATTGATCTCTGAGATATCTCAGCAAAACCCCCACGGCACCATCACAGCTTTTCTTACCCAACTGATATTTAAGATAATGCTTGGGAGAATCAAGGTGACCGCTTAGCAAACAACAGGACTAGTTAGTCATCACAATCCAGGGAGAAATGGTAAATAAAAATGCATATTTTTGGAATGGTATTCATTTGGAACAGCTGCTGCTTATCAAATAATTAGTGTCCTAGGTGTTGGAAGTACTTTAAATGAATGCTAAAGAAAAATACAATGCAAAAATCAAAAAAGTCTCTCCTGAAGAAAAAAAAATAAATTAACAGCATGGCCTTTACTGTGGGGTTTGTAAGACCAGTTTGTCTACGTAAACTGTGTCTGTGCTGAATGAAAAAGCATTGTACCAGTTTTGTCCCTGAGATGTACCTATTTCACAACACTCCCAGTAAAACCAGTTCCATTCCTGGAGTCACTAACATGGACAAAACAGTGTAAACCTCTGCCTTTGAACATTTTCCTGGTGCCAAAGGCTTCTAGTTCTAAAAGATGTTCCAGGAATAACAACTCTAACATATTAATTTTTAAAACAGTTAGGAAATGCAGAAATTATTCCATGGCAAACAAATTCTGTCACTGGTCTTCACACAGCAAAGTTTTGCAGAGTTTTTAGCATGGAAGATGCCATCCTCAGCTCACTAACCCACCTCTCCACTGACCTTCAACATTGGCTTGTGGGGTATTTCAAAGGAAGAAGATAATCACCTTCAGCATATCTAAAAACCTTCTTGTAGGCTCATTCTTAGCCCCGATTCACAATTTCTCTGAAGAAAAATAGCAAAAGTACCAAAATGTAAAAAGAAAATAATCAGGATATTCATGACTTGCTAACAAGCCTGACAGGATGGACGGAAATAATTTAACTCTGCCCTGCTGAGTCACTTGGGCTGTCCATCTACCCAGAAGGAACCTAATTAGCTGGTATCAAAAATGCCACAGCTTGAGCAATGGGCAAAATGTAGGAGCAAAATAAAATCAATCAGCGTGAGACACCTTCATTTCCATTTACTAAATATTAAGTGCAGTAGTTTGTCCCAAATGAGCTTACAGCTAATGAGAGACTTATTTAATAGTGTTCTTCTCAGAATCAGAAGAGAAGATAGATTATTTCCAAGTGCCCAAGTTTATCCAGCCATTTCAAATTCTTCCAGAGTATGCTGTATCACAGCGTATTTCAACTTGCATTTGTAACAGCACATTCAACCACAGAACATTTTATTAAAATAACATTAATGGTCTGTCTTAAACAGAGGTAGGGACAAAAATTCATGCTGACACTTTATTATGGTCTTCTACTGCTGCAGAACACACACACACCCCACCCCTCCTGCACCAGGCACAAGAGCTTTGATGGAAACAAGAATATCTGACCAAGCTTTCCCCCAAATGCTCCTGCCTGCTGCACCACATGGGCACACACCCCTAAACCTCAACACTTCCAGCAGGTGCCTGTCTGGCCTAAAGCAGCTGATCTGGATTTCAAGATGAGATGCACAGCTTGGCCTTTTTAGCTGTATCCACCATCACTTCCACATAACAGCACTACAGCTAGTAAAAATAAAGATCCATTTTATTTCATATATATATTCTCATTGATTAATGCATTCATTCTATCAACAGGAGCACACTACAGGCAGTAAGATGTTCTATTTAGCATACACTTCATTTCGCTCTCTTCTTCAGCTTTTACACAGGTTGTAGCTGACATTTCCACCTAGTCCACATGGCAGCATTTTGACCTTGCTTTTAGAGGCTCTTTAGCATAAAATAATCTTTGCGGTTAGAGCCTGCAATGTACGCTGAATTATGGGTACTTTACAGTAAGGAAATAAAACAGGACAGTCAAATGCTGACAGTACTCCAATGCTTTTCCCACAAGTCCTCTGAAGAACCAGCCAATTACCCTCCAATTGACACAAGTGACTGAAAAAAGCATCCTCGTTTCTAGCAGTCGTAAATTCATTTGCAAGGAGCTCATCAAAATTAAATATATACTTATTACGGACACAAAGACATGCTTAAATCACATTAAAGGGATAATTTTGTGATACTTGTAATTATTTCCCCCCAAAAAATAATTTTTCTCTGCTGTACGTAGTAATCCTTTGCAAGCTTTAAACTTAAATCTATTTCTTTACTAAAGTGTTTTCTCACAGTGTGTGTGAATGCTGGTTTGCTATAATAGGATTGCTCGTCAGCATCAGGCTTCTGGCATTGATCTTTAGAGCAGAAAAGGGAACGTTGCTCCAGGGGTGAAAAAACACCCAGAAAAGACTGCATAGGGCTTTAGGAAAAATTCATAGGAAAGGAAGCAAACCAAAATTGTGACTAAATCAGAGGTGGTTGCATTCCTTTGGCAGTCATGACAAACAGGCAAAACATTATGGGCATTAACGAGTTTTATTAAATTATTAATATCTGGTATTAAGTAAGAAATGGTTCTGGAAGATGATGAGAAAAAGATGCTTAGGGGAATAACAGCAGCACTTCTGACTGTCTGGTTTTAAGCTTGACTTAGAAGTTTATTCACAGTGCTGGTCACTAGTTTAGCAGAGTTATAAATACATGTATGTTTATAGGGACACATCAAGACACCTTTTCCCTTGTTTTCCCTGCAAATGTGTAAATAACAGCATGAATTGACAAAGATTTTTTTTTTGGCAGAAAACACCATGGATAACACCATTTCCATGAAACTTGTTCCTCTAGTCCGTATTATGACTTCAATTACGAGAGTATTATGCTTTTTTAGACAGAATGTACATTACTGTCCAACAAATGAAACAGCCTTAAGGACAGAAAGCATATTATGCTTTTAAAAGGCACGTAACTGACAATAAAGAAAAAAATAAATTAGAGAATTAGCATTTAAGTTACAACATGAAATAGCCTGCAATATCCTTCAAAGAGGAAACTGGATTTAAAAGCCAGGAAGCAAATAATTTAGTGAAGGACCAGATTAAAATATTCTCCAACAGTTCCATAAAACATTGCAATAATTTTATTAAATTTAGCTTTACTCTTCTTAAGTAGAAACACAGCAATCACAGGTATCACAATTCTTATAAGCTTATTTCTAATCAAATGATAGCAAATTTCAAGCCTTAATATTGAAGCCCAAACCCAACCCTGTGTCTGGGTTTGTTGTTTTGTTTTTTTTTTTTAGCAGCAGCAGCCACTCAGTGTCCAAGAGGATTCTTATCTTCTGTTTCTCTTTCCAGTCCCATTCCAGGAGCAGACACCTCTTCCTGATTAAGGCTGCCTTTCATAAGGCCCCTCATCACAATTGCCCTGAGCACTAATTCAGACTGCACTGCATTCTAAACCCTTAAAATGAGCTTTTTTTGGTAATGATCTCTATGTTAGATTTCACAAGTCCACTATAGGGAGCTGCTTCAGAGCCCCTCCTTCTAAAGTCTGTATTTGAAAATCCAGATGTGAACTGTTCCAAGTGTCCCTCTGAGCAGGGAACAGACCAAAAAGCTTCTTTCATAATTCCTGTGCCCAGGAGCGAGAAGGTTCTAGCCCTCACACAATAGGCTTATTCTTGAATACTTTTCTGTCCTCTTATGTTTAGTTACTCATGTATTTATTTTCATGTTTCCATCGTGTAAGAAGAATAATGGGATGATGTTTCATGGTTAAGTACAGAATAATTGCAATCAAACTTCCAAGCTGTGACATGAGTAAAGTAACTCCTAACTGGTGTGGCTTTTTCTATATAAAACATGTCAATTTAATTCTGCATTTAATTCTTTGGGAATTTGCCTCACTTGAGATACAAGACATCTGAAAGGAGAAGCCACAGTACACGAAGGGCATGTTCCACTTGAGGTGCCAGAGCCACAGGGGCCAGTGCAGAGCATTTTCTCCTGCCACAACACAGTGCCAGATTATCACACCGGGGTCACAATTCAGCACCTCGCTAAACACCCCTGCAATGGCACACCCACTGGCATTTGCTAGGGGGGCAGTGACATAGTGGGGGGAAAAAGCACTTGGAGGAAGAAGTCGTATGTTATTGAGTTACGCAGAGTTAAAGCCTGGTGAAGAATGAGAGCGGGTGACACAGGGCCCACCCAAAAAGTGAGTGAGAGGGGACGTGCCACCCTGCGAGATGCCACGGGGAAAAGGAAAAGCAGCATCCCCGAGTCGCAGGGCAATGACAATGCTGCTTAGCAGCCCACCTTAATCAAAGGTGAAAAGATGAACGCTAATTCCACAAATCTGGTCTAATGCCTCACCCAAAGACTGATTAGTTGAGATCTACAAAGAAAAAGGGTGAATTTAATCTTTCATCCAAATTGTAACAGCTAGATAAATTACACAAGCCCACATAAAACTGACCTTCAAGCACCACTTTCTGATAACAGAGTTTCTCACCTTCTCCTTTATCAGATCTGTCTCAAAATTTCCTGCAGCAGGATTTCCCTATATTTAGAAACCAATCAGTGCCAGCAGCTGCAAGAACTGCCCTCCAAGCAATCAAGGGTGGGAAACACATAAGCCAAGAAATCCACTGAGGCAGAAATTTCTGATCAGACTTTAAAGGGAGTTTTTAGGAATCCAAAATCATCCTGAAATTAAGAGGCAAAGCCTTGACTCTTTCAAAGGAGGACACTTGGAGGCACAGCTGTAAGGCTGGGAGATTTCAGGCTAAATTTCAGGAAAATACCAGGACTATCAAAAACTGCTATGGAGATTTTAAACAGTGCATGATCCCCATGATTGCAGAAACAGTCCAGCAGGCCCAGGGGAAACACAAAGTTGTGCTGGAGCACTGTATCACAGCCTAAAAGAACACTCATCTGGATACCAGATGGTTGATGCAGCAGTGCACCTACAGCATTTGATCCCAGTATCTCCAAACACTTTGTTTTGAGGATGCCAGAACCCAAATTTCACCATGCATGCAATGCAGGAAAGAATGTTACTAAGAGAAGATGAAGCAATCTTTTATGCAGGATCACCTCATGTTCTTCCTCAGACCAAACCAGGGTACAACAGAGACTATTTCTCCCAAAACAGAAAGTAGGGTATTGCCACAGGAGTTCAGACTGACCTGATTTGGCTCAGGCAATACTATTGGATTTTTAGAATTACACTCAGACCAGAGAAAGGGCTGAGACCCAATAAGCAGGGTACATCACAGCAGTCAAATTAAAGACTGAGTACATGCCATGGACACTCCCTTATCAGCACAAAGGTGCTTATTTATCCTGTTTTTTTTTCAGTGACAGGACAATATAAACTAAGGGCATATCTATCTCTCACTCCTTCCATGGCACTGAGCACTTCAGCTGCACCAGTGCCAAGAGAAAACACACAACCCCAAATAGGGGCTATTTGAGTCACTGATACTCTGCACTTGCACTAAGAAAACCCCTAAGAAGCACCAAATCTTTTTCAAGAGAGATGCAATCATATTACTGTTAAAATGAATGTTCTGATTTATAGAAATTACGACTCTCAGGGTTCTCCAGGTTAAACACAAGTAGAAGTAAAAGGTAAAAGACGTCCCATAAAGTATTTTAGAAGAGAACTGTCTTTGAATTAGATGATATAGAAAGCACCCTTCAAGACAGAGGAGGAGTTACCAAAGAAAAGTGTGCTCCAGATACACAAACTCTCCTTGAAATGCTGTCTTACAGGACCTCTGATAAATATTGTTAGCATTTTGCACAGATTATTTCAAGTTGCAGAACATACTGAATAACTTCAGCCTGTGGCCTACTGTTGCCTTTTTTTCAAATGTTAAGTCTCTTAATTTCCAGGGTTTTTTACAAACTAGAACATTATGCAACCATTTTATTTGCAAATAGCTTTAGTTCTAAGCACGAACCAGGCTAATCCACTTGTCTTCCACAAAACATACACTAGTATGAACTTACGTTTGCTTCTCATCTGCTACTACTTGGCTCCCAATAGCTATTTTGACATTGCCAAACTGTGCCTGTATTAGACAGAATGAAAACCCAACACTCCTAAGAAGAACTAATCAATGCTCATTCTTACTTAGAGAATTAGACATTATAACAGTTGTTTTCTGATGATTTCATTTTACACCAAATTTCAGTTTCCATGTTGAGCTTCGAAATGCAGAACTTTTCCCAGTCAGAACCATCCACCCAAAAATTAATGGTTTTTCAACAGAAACACCTCTGGAATCTGCTCTTCACAGCCTCTGTCATGCAAACAAGTTATATGACACCAGAGCTTTTTTTATACTTCGGGATACATCAGCAATGTTCCCTCAACAATTAGGGGTAGGGGGCAAACAAACCAAACAAAAAAAAAATAATAAAAAAGATAGGAAAAGAGAAAACACAGAAAAAAGGTCTAATTGCAGTTAAGGTCACAACAGACATAAGCCTGAAAATATGCAAATCTATAATCAAGTCATAAAAAGGTTTCAATCTCTCTGATAATATCACTCCTACAGCCAAGAAGGGAAAACTTCAGCTCATTGACAATTCCCTGTGAGTTATTGGGAAAAACTGATAAAGCTTGTTTTTACTTCACTAAAACCAAAGGCAATCATGATCATAGCCACTTCCATCTCCAGAAAACCCTTTTTTCTGCTACTCAGCTTCTGTAATCATCCTGAAGATCCTGTTTAGCAACAGAAATACACCCTATTAAAACGTATGATAGCGCTAAAGTAACACAGTGATAAAAGTTCTTCCAACTTCAGTAACGCCTTTCCACGCGCAGCACGGGACCGAGGAGATAAACCCTTGGATCCTGCTCAGTAACTCCAAAACCACAGCTCAGTGTGGAATTGCACTTTTCCAGGAAGGATCCGGAACGTTCCACGATTCCTCTTTTCTGACACGTTAATTGTTCTCCCCCACCCAAGGAGAACAGAAGCAGCAGCGTGCCGTATTTAGTCAGGGAAAGTCGAGCCACAGGGGTTACGGTACATTCCTGCTCCTCCACCAGCCAAATCAGCTCAGTGCCCAACTTTTAAGAGGGTGCAATAATACTCCATCACCGGAGAAGGCTGGGAGGGTTATGAATCATTTGAACAGCACAAAGGCAGATTGAGATCATCTCCCTGCTACAGGAACCTGGAGACGAGCGGCAGCCCCGGCGAATCATTTCCATACATTCTCACTCTCCACAATAACCTTAAAGAGGCACCACCACACATCTCAATCCCCAGTCAGCATGTACAGGAAGCCCTTTCAGGATTGAAAATTACTTTATGTTGTGGCTACAAATATATCCATTATTTTTANGGTATGAGAAAATGCACAACACACAAGCACGTTTGATTGTAACAGTCCAGAAAAGAGAAAATACTCTTTCCATGTAAGGTTATGACTAATATTAGGTGTCTATGCATACAAATTAACAATGCACAAAACCTTCACATACACACAATTTATTTTTTTTAATAAAATGAGAGTCTTAGACAACACATTGGTTACTGATGAAATAAAGGTGATAAATTAATTTAATTCTTAATGAGAAAGATCACAGCCCTTAGAAAATCAGTTTACTTGCATACCAGATGTTAAATTCTGTTCCTCACAGAAACAGTCCTTTAAAGCAGACTCTTTTTATTCTATTTTTTTAAAAAGTAATTTTAATTAGGAAGGATGGAACAAACTCTTCCTTTCAAGGAAAAAAATACACATTGAAATGTGAGGCCATTGAAATGCAGTTGAAGTTTCATCTTGGCATTCATAGGAAGCTTGGATATTTTTAGGCGAGTACCTCAATTTTATTTTCAGTTTAACTCGAAGTAAAACAGACTGAAAATACCTCAATTTTATTTTTGGTTTGACTTAAAGTAAAACAGACTTAAACTACAGCAACAGAAGGGCTGCCAATTTCCATTAGGCAAGCAAGGCTTACACTTCTCCTTCCAATGTCACAACAGGAAGTATAACTGCGTTTCTAATTATGCCACAGAGGTTTTTTGCACTAAGTAAAAAACAAGATACAATGCATCTCATTAAAGTCCTTGGGGAGGGTAAGCAGGTCTATCCAAACAGCAGCCTAGACAAGAGAATTATCCTCTGTTTTAACACCTAACATGTTTTCCCAGAGCATCAGCAATCGACACGGCCACAACTTAAACCCTCCTGGAATTTCAACAGGAAGGCTAGAAAGAGAAAATGTTCCTAAAGCTCCAATAGCTGTTTGATATTTTGGTAGAGGTTCCTCTTTCAAAAGCACAGATTATTCCAAGCCATTCTGAAATCTACAGTCATATGATAAACACTTATTTTTTTCACTCAAATGAGAGATCTGCCTCCATACAGAAACTGAGGCTCAAGGAATCACCTGACCCAGGCTACAGGATGCCACTGACACACAATGTTGAGTAAACTCAAATGACTTTGACCCCTCTTTCCACCCAGACATTCCCAGGCTCCTAGGATCTATTTTACTACAGAAAACAGCAATAGAGTCATTCAGTTAGAGCAGGTGGCTCATTACCCAACAATATTCTATTTGTAGGTAAGCAAACTGGCAGTTTCTCAACAGACTTCGAGTTTGTAAGAGATGCAACAAAAAGTTTACTCATGAAAATACCCAGCAAAAGAACCTATAGAGTGATTGACCTCAGATTGGAGCTAAACACCAGGCAAAGCACCTTCCCTGTTCTGTCAGGATAACAGAAATGCTCTTTGGTTCTTGAGTCAGGAGGTAAAAGAAGCTTCAAAAGTCATGTTCAAACAACCAGAGACATGCAGAGCAACTGCCCCAGGTAAATTTTAAATGCTCGCAGGAGTCACTGTTGCCAGGGAAGAAGCCTGTCACTATGGGAGAATGAGCAGCACCCGGAGAAAGCAGGTGTGGGATCCTCTGCCTGGCCCACTTGAAAGGCATGTCAGTCTGCACTTGGATTGTGACAGACAGTACCACCAAAGGGTTGGCAGGAGGTGCCTCAGGGCTTCTACTTGATCCTTCTTTTCAAGAAGTGCCAACCAGCTCTGAAACGTGGAAGAGAGCAGGCCTTACAAATACTCATCCTTATCCGAATTCTTCTCCAATCTACGAACAAATATAGTTGGAAGAGTTTCAGAAGAGGGAGGTTAATTTATAGTGTGACCATCAGCACAGTAGTACACAGAATAAAAAGGAAAAGACAAGTCCCCAGAGGGCCAAGTGGTCAATGGAGACTTTGTGCTTCCCTGGCCACGATGACACATTTGGGGTTTGTGCTGTGCAAATCCTGAGGAACAGCAGAGCAGATGATCTGTTCTGCTTTCAGAGAATAGGCTCAGAAAACTGGCACTCAGGAGGTCTTGGGAGTCCATGACCATGAATGTCCAGCATTGCAAACTGAGATACTAATGTCTTCCTGCAAGGCAAGATGGCTATTTCTATCATTTAAAAAGAAACATTACTCCAAATGCAGGACTTCATGTAAATTTGTTTAGTAATTCACGGTCATTTTGCATATGTGAATGGCACAAATACCTCATGAGAAGGTGAGGGTGGATTCTTTTGTGTTCTGCTCAAATAGAGAAGCTGTTTTATTTCATGCAGTCTTTTTACTTCCTTCATGAACATTTTGGGCAGGTGCATTTTTTGAAGTTCAGCAAGATAGATGGGTTAGCCAGTTTGTGAAATTTAATAGAAATTATGAAGATTTTACTCAGTTAACTCACTAACCACTTTTAGTTGATAGCAAGAGAGTCAGTTTTACAGATACTTTTTAGTTTCCATGGTGCCACTACTTGACTCTTGCAGCGTGAGGATTTCTGTTTGACTTCCTCAACAGAGATGGGTCAAAAATCAGATTCTATTGACCAGACCCTTAAAAAAAGAGTCAGCAGCTCTTACTTTCAGGCCTGGTACCTACTTTCTCCTTTATTTCATCATTCTTTCCATTCGATCATGCACTAACTAGTCCCACCTTTGTTGCAGAATTTCATTTATACGAAATTCATATATGAACATATGCTAATTCAAACTCACAACACAGTGGAAAAGACAGAAGGCAATTCTATCCAGGTTAATCAGTTGTGTTGGGACGTGCTCTAGGAACTCGGCAAAGGTAAAGCATACTGCTGATCTCTCTATAAAGATACAAAGAGCCAGGAATCCCTTGGATTGTCTTCTCCCAGTTCAGGAGTAACAACTCAAGGACTACTTAAACACCACCTGCCCTAGTTTAAAAAAATATATGTGTAAGACTGAAGTTCACGTGGCCAAACACGAGCTTTGTTTACTCAGTTAAATGTCTCTGCAAATGAACCCAGTCAGAGCAACACAAAATCACAAATGCAATTGTTAGTCACAAGAATTATTCACTATGTCAACAGCACAGTATATAAACAGTATTGAACAATACATTAATTAATTTATTAAATAATCTGGGTACCCACTACTAAAGCAAGATTCATCATGTGGCTGCATTGAACAGCAGGTACGGACTGAACGCTGCCTCTTGGACATGTCACACACAGTGACATCTAACATCTAACTGCAAAAAGCTGAGCACAATCCATTACATCCACGCCCAGGGCTGCACAAGAAATGACACTAAGCAGACTGGGCAAGCTGGATCCAGGGGAAAATAGCAATCACAGGAGCAACTACCCATTAGAAGACAGGGTTTGGGGAACAGAAGAGCACAGACTTCTCCAGGCATAATTTCCTTGCTTTCTTCCTTCCATTCAACTTGTACTGATGGGTTTTGGCATTGCCCAAGACACAGATCATATGGCTGAAATGTCAAACTCATAACCAGAATATAATTTATGGTCCAAAATACATTTAAAACAAAAATGTGACCTGCCTTTATAGATGTAGATCCTTTGATGTATGTAGCTTCCTTTAAACTGCTGTTGGCCATTTGGCCAGTGCTAGGGCCAAGCAATTCCTGATGGGAATACACAATGGATATTTAAAGCCTTCACTGTCTGCCTGCTTAGATCCAGCAAGAAGGATTAGAAAAAATATGGAACCATTAAAATGCCTTGAATAAAAAAAAAAAAACACACTCAAAAATATTTGAGTCACTACGCACCATTTAAGATTATCTCCTTTGTTGTAGCACATGAGGAATGAGCCACAACCAACCTGTAAAACAGCACACACAAAATTAATCCCTCCCAACATTGTGGCATGGAGCCTAATTCAAGCTATCTGTACTACTGAAGAGAGTTCATAATTACATATAATAGATATGAACAAAATATAATCATGAACAAAAAAAGTTTATTTTCACTAAAATACCTGCACTGTTTGTATTTTGGCCAGCGAAAGACTCAGATGTAGGTGCCTCAATACAAGGTTTTTCAATGGCCATTATCAGTGAATGGAAAGGCAACACTTTGCCAAGAATGTCCCTTCTCAAGCTGTCACAAAATAAATGAGCTCCATGTGGTTCTTTTAACTATGACAGTGACTGCATCCATTGAGGTTGAGGCAGTATTTTTTCTCCATTTGTTTTCATTATTATTTTTCTGGGCACCACCAGCCCACTGGAAATCATCGATCCACTCATTACAACAGCAATTACTGCCAGTCTTGATATCAAACTCTATTCAACATATGAACAGCAGTTAACTCATGAACAGAGTAACATCCTGTGGAAAACAAACTTAGGACCACGTTTCAGGGTTTTGTAGAACACAGGCATATTCAACAGGTTTAGGGCACTTATTTGAATACTTAAATTCAGGCCAGCATTTCATACATCATTGACCCATTTATTTTGTTTCTCAGCTCTCTGCTTGGCAACTGAAGGTGAAAATACAGCCCTGCAAATGGCAGCAGTCACACTATCATCAACTTGTTGAGAGCCCTGATACAAAGCTTATAAATGTCAAAGACATTTCATCTTAAAAAAAAAAACAAACAACACCTCACAACCACACGCAAACACTGAAATCAAAGAAAGAACATAAAACTGCTTAAAGGCTATGCCACAAAAATTGCCAGCCTAATTTTGTCAGGGTTTTTTTAAACTGAATTGTAAGAGTCCCTTCATAAAGTCGCTTGATAATTTGATAACTTGTTCAATTCTGCTTGATTACAAGTCTGCTACCTTGACATGATCTACTTAGAAGGTACTGAACCAGTACTCAAATGACTGACATGAGAGTAGCAAATCACTTGACTGACAGACCCTGACCAAAACCATAATTAAATCATTACAGAGATAGGTATTCCTACAAAAACAACCCTGTGAGGTATCATTGCTGGTCAAGAGAGCTGTCAGTGTGAGAGTCTCACCTGGACCACAGATGTGCATCAATCAGTCAGAGACACGAGCCCTCTGCAGCAGCTGCAGATCGGCCTCAGCTTTCACATAAACAGAGCAACTGAGACTATGAAACTTGTGCTGAGAAAGGGAGGAGGACTGAAATGTCAAGACTAAATTAGACATCAGACTGCAATAAAGCAGGTGATTTAAAGCATATGTACAATCAGGGACAGGTACTGACAGTGTCCATGAGATCTGTGAGGAAAAAGCACACGCAGAAATCCATTCCTCTCTCCCTGTGCCACAGTCCTGCTCTAACAACCCAAAAAGCATAACAAAAGAGCTGAACTCAAACACTACAGTAAGTCTACCTCGTGTTTTTCCCATCTCATTTCTTCTGACTTTTTTTTTTACATTTTAACATTTGAAATATAATGTAATTCTAATGAGCCAGCTACATGACAGCTACAATATAGGAGACACAAATAAAGGACAGTGTAGCTTGATTTCTTTGAAACTTATGCACACTCATGCAGGCAGCTTTTTTTGTTCTTTTTATAAGTTTTTTTTTTCCTTAAAGGAATTCATTAGGAGAAGCAGACCATTAAGGACAAATGGTACTCAACACTTATATAATCACAGATCTTCCTATGATGATAATCACATTAGACTTGATTCTTCTTCTCCAGTTATGGAAAATCAGACATTTCCTTTGAGGGGAACTTCATAAATGCTCCAACCACAAGGGAAAAAAAAGGGGAGGGGGGGGAAAAATAAGTGAAAATACAGTGAGAACATGTAATCCAGGAAAAGAGGCTTCATTCCAGAGTGTCTGTGGATGTGGGAGCCTTTCTACCACAGCATCATCCAAAAGGAACAGACACCGCATGTACAGAATGTAGCAGAATCTCCAGACTTTTTTTTTAACTGTTGGTACACACACTTCCAGAGGCAGGGAAAACAGCACAGACTGACAACATCACCACGTTAAGACCCAAGGATAAACATCCTTAACTAAATAAACATCCATCACCCTCTGCTGTCAAAAGCTCCCCAGCTACAAGTCTGAGCATAAGGAATAAGAAATTTTCCTAGGGAGCAGATGGAAAATTCGGGGTCTTTTCAAGTCCATGTCAAGTCTATCTATTTAACCAGCCAGCCCTATGGTGTTTCCTACCATATTCAGAAAGTTCTGAGATTTGAAGGGGGTTTTGTTTTTGTTTGGGGCTTTTTTGTGTGGGATTTTTTTTTTTTTTTTTTGACTTCCCAATGTTGCAGTTTTGGAAGATTTGTCATTTTATCTATAGCTTGAATTTTCTGACCTCCAGTTTCAAAATGCCATGCTCCAACAGGATATTCCATTCCAAACGTAGAAACCAAACCAGTCTGTTTGCTGTGTCACTGCTACCATGATGTGCAATCCTCATTATCCCATGCTCCAAAAGCTAAATATCTGAAAGACAGGAGGAATACACGGGCCATCCAGACCACTCGAAAGTCCTGCAAGGAGAAGGGACTGCAGCTTTGAGAAAGCTGCCGTGAGGGATGACCCGAGAGATGAGAAATGCTGCTGTTCTTTACTGTGCATGTCACAGATTAATTCACTTGATCTGATCTGATGGTTGCACAGGGTGTGAACACGAGCTAAGTGCCACTGGCAATAGGAACTGATTGGTTCAAGAGATGTCATTATCTCGGAAAAAATGCATTGATAAAAGAAATCATTTCAGACCAAGAGCTGATAGAAGTAACTGATATCGCCATAATTTTTAGCTTGTTCATGCAATTCCCACTAATGCGCATATTTGAGCACGTGTTTCATCACTTGAGCTGCTTCACTTCCCTAAGAACATCCTCTTTCTCTTGCATGAGTATTTCTATTTAAGTTCCCATATATGGGGCACTGGCCAAGTGAGGACAATTCACTTCCCAACTGCGCTCAGGGCTCGGTTAAAGCAGCAACACCAAACCCCACATCTCATGGCAGCCCCACCCCAGGAGTGAACAGAACCGGCTCCTCCCTGCCACTGTGCAGCAGGAAAGCTATGGCATTGTTGCCATCCCAGAAACTGCAGGATCACTGGCAGTTCATCCATGAATCCCAGGAACTGAGCTGGCGGGGAAGACCACCAGCCTGGCTGAGCAGAGCTCTGGGTGGAGATCAGGGTGGGGGGGACAGAGTTCATGATCTTTAGAAGAAGACACAGTCCTCTTAAATGTACCAGTAACCTCTCATCCTTCTTGCACACAAATTTCCATTTGAAATCCCTGAAAACAGTAAGACCTTTTTCTTCCAAAAATCTTCAGTAACTCTGCCATCAGAGGATGTTTTCACAATTGACAAATAATTTTTCAATGCAGTATGTATACATTCTACCTCCATGATACTCTTTTTTCCTCCTAGGAACATAAGATTGGAGCCTAACTACTTTATTTTTAGCTTACTCTGCTTCCATAATGGCCATTATAATATTATAATCAAGTGTTATCTGTAGCACAATGATGTTTCTTAATTACATTAAGCCCCAGTGGAGCACCCCTACAAGAACCACTCAAAAGTCTCATTTTTCCAAAGCAATAGTTACAAAAACATTCTAGCATGAAAACAAGCCAAGTATTCTATCTAAGGAGAACACAGTTCAGCTTTACTTCATTTTGGAAACACAACCTGAATTTCAAGCAATTCGAATTTACATTATGGTCAAAAAGAGAAAAATCCTAACCACACAGGAGAAAAGATCATCTTAATTAGGGCTGTTCTCTTCATTTTGCTGTCCATACAAAGAGCAGAGATTCTTTAAAGTTATGAAATTGAGTACTACTTTGCTATAAAAATTCAAATTGTAGTTGATTTTAACTCATTAAATGCTTTAAGTTATTTTCATTAAAATGCAAAAAACAGAAACTTGGTACAATAGAGTAATTTTGTGAACATTTTTAGAATGCATCTTCAATAGCTGTTAATAATTAACGTGATCAATAAAGGTTCTTAGTTACTTGAGCACAGTGATTATCACAATTATTACAAACCATAAATTTATTTCCCTGTATTTAGGGGCTAATGCACATAGGCTGGTCCTTCACTGAAATGTTTCTATCTTTTCCCTTAGAATTCTGGGAATAAACTACATCTTTAATTACCCTGGAGAGTGGATTACCAAATTACAATACCAAGACAACAGCAAAAAGCAGTAACTTGCATCATCTTTTCTCTGGTATTTTGACAGTACACCAACAGTACTAAAAGTGACAGAAAAGGATCTGTGGATTCAGGTGGTTGTTTTTTTTTATGATCTCTTCCACATGTACGGCGGGATCTGTGCAAGAACTTACAAGTGGAAATTACATACTGGCATTGTTAAATGTGCTAAATCTATTAATTAGTTGCAAATGCCACGTGAGGGAAAAAATGAACATACACACACAAAAAAATAAGAATTACAGAACCCAGATGCTTAAACCCACCAAGAAATTTAGGAATGACGTAATGCTTTTATAGAGCTCATTTAAAATAATTAGGATGTAATAACAACGTAGGGCACATGCAAACTCACTGCAAATACAGGATAATGCCATGTTTTCCTAGCTTCAGTAATTTCCCTCATTTTCCTCCATTGTATATGCTCCACATAATGCTTACAGTCTGAAAAACGATGAGAAAATTGTACCTTTTATCATCTCTTATTGTTTCCCAGTCACTGCATATTGCATTTGTTTATCAAAGCAACCCTCATGGCACAACTCACACCACTTCTCCTTCCTGCCTTATTAGAGGATATTTAACAATATCAACTATCAATTTCCCTGTCAGCTTTAAATTAGGGTAGTTATTACCAGATCAATCAATTACTCATTCACATCAATAACTATTTCACAGATCTTCCTGCTTTAAGAGTTCAAACCACCTTTCATTCCACAGGGCAGCTGTTATTCCATTGCTTCCTTTCACTACGGCAACATGTCGGACACGAAACGTCTTGGTTTGGTTGAGCAACTTGCAGCCATGAACTTACTCACCCACACTAGAAGGAATTTGATTTTGAGTTGGAAATACTTCTTTTTAAATTAGGGCTGCATACCAAGATGCTGACCCTGAACATGGCAACAACTGAACTGTGTAGGAGACACTTCCAGACTTTCCCTACACAAAACAAGCACTGGCAAGGTCTTGTATCTTAAAAAAAAATGGACCAAGATTGTAAGGATGAGAACTGCAAAGTTGTTACATCTTTATGTTCTTTGCCAAGTTTTGATAGGTTGATTATAATGCAACATTTAAAAAAAATGCAGATGTTATTTATTTTTAGAAAATAGAAAATATCGCAACTCCTTGAGAAAAAGTTCTTATCAAATCATGACACTGAATTGTTTGCTGCATCACTTGACAGCTTTTACCCTTCGCTCCCCCTTGGAAGCGGAACAATCTCACAACTTCTGCATCACACGGATGAAGGAATCTTTTCTCCTTTGCAACCCAGGGAATCTAGGTTTTGATATTATGGATTAAAACCCAACCTTATTGACATGCATCAATTAGGTATGACTTTGCTCTAAATTTATCATGAACTCTAAGAATACCTGTAATAGCTATTGCATATAGGGAGTTCCACTGTACACTTTGTATTGAAGTACTCAGGCTAGGAAGAGAAATTCAAACTTTTACTGGCTTAAGAATAAACTGGTGCCATGTGCTAATTTTCCTGTGTATTTAAAAATTGAACCACTACAAAGCCTTGCTTAGTTAACACGTTGCTTTCGTGAGAACTTCACTGCAGCCTTGGATCACACTGCTCACAATCTCACCTTCAAAGGAATACAACAGGACACAGGGTCAATCAAACTCCTTCAGATCAAATGTCTTTTTAAAATAATAAAATGGTGCATGTGCTAATCAGCACAATCTCATGTGAGCTAATTTTCATTCCTATATATTTCTTCCATTCTGCTAATCTGTTTCTTTTTTGGTTGTTTAATTTATTTTTTTTTTTTTGTAAGCTCCCTACCTTAATTTTAAGTCTCTGTTTTAGTCTTTCCGCAATTATATTCATACTGTCAAAAATTAAATGGAGATTATTGGGTCCTTTTTTTCAGGTGATATATTAACTCCTAGATGAAGGCTTGACTACTACTCAACTCAAATAAGCATTCATAATGCTCACTTCAATAAATTGCCAAAACACATGTTTGCACAAAGCTATTTCACTGATAAATTGTACACATTGCTTTTTGAATCCTTAGACAGTTGCTTTTGTTCAACTTATCAATACAGCAATTCTCATTTAGAGCTTAATTTAAAATCATACTTCTTTTAATGTCAATGTTTCTCGCTATATTTTATTCCTTTGCAAAACTAAATGAACATTTATTATGACTTTCAAATTATTCATCTTTCTATGTTATGGATTAAGACTGAAGTTGCCCTTCCCAAGAACTGAATCCTCCCAGCTCTATCAAGGACCATTTGATTCCCACAAATATATATTTTCTCAGCTTTTAAAGCAATCATTTTACATAAAGGATCTTTACAGAGAAGAAACAAACCAAACTGCCTCAAAATTTCAGTACAAACATTCCGCGTCCAACACACATTGTGAGGCTTATATTTAGAAAACTATCATATAATTTTACTCCAGTGTAGTCAGAGCCCTTGGCTGACAGAGCAAGTTTCATTTTCCATCTCGGTTGTGGTGTCTAATTGCTGATTTTGGTAACTCTTTCCAAAGCAATTCCAATTATTAATTTTGACAAATAAGGGAAGTCAGGGGAGCTCACAGACACTGTGCTGGGAGGAGCATTCCCTGGGCCCATTCCTACACAGCCACACCCAGGGAAAAGAGGGAAAAGAGAAATAGCCATTTGAAAAAGCGACCATGTAATGACACCACAGAACTTAAAATAAACAAACAAAAATAATCTGGAGCAACTGACATGTGACACACACAATGCAGACAGATAATTCCAACAGGTTTGTCTTTTCACCACGCCAGTTTGATGGCATGTCATTCCTGTATCCACAATGGATACTGGGAGCCTTTCAGCCAGAGCAGCAAACCAGAGCACTCGGCTTCAGCACTTGGAGGACCAGTGGTCTGGGACAACTTCTGTGGCAAAAAAGGTCACAGTCAAAGGCAAGAAGAAAATGTGAAGTTCCCACCCAGAACTCCAGCGGAAGGCGCTTTCCGTGTTATGCAATTGTTTGCTCACTGCTGAGGAGCAGAGAGAGGCTCGTGGCACAGAAGCAGCTCATCCACGACAAGAGTTCGGGGGTGAAGGAGGCGCAAAATCACCACGGTGAAGAGCTCAGCACAAAAGAGCTCCCTGGCACCTTTGGGAAGAGGCAGGGGCATAAAGCACAGGGAAACTGCTCACAACTCAAACTGGCAATGGTTTAACTCACAGACATTACTGTGCGTTTCAGATAAAGAAAAAAATGCACCAAAACACAGATAGAAACAGGTACAGAGTACCTTTCACTGTACAAACCCTTGCAGGATCCTATGCAGCTCTTTGAGGACGGGTCTTCTGTAAGTTAATTGCTGTATATGATGCAAGTCCACCCAGAAATGTGATTATTCTTATAGTGATATAAACAAATTCAGTAATTGACTAATTTTTAATGGCAGACAAGATCCTGGCTCACAGGGCAACATAGATTTATTAATCAATTTATCCTCTCACTAGCAAGAGGTGGCACGGAAAGGTTTTGGACTGGCGGATGATGGACGACAAGAGCACATGACATGATGCAGGAGGCCAGGAATAAACACCAGCCACTCACAGCTTTTTCCAGCTCTCTCAGCAACAATGCTCGGGCCCAGCCATTCTTAATACTCCACTTCATGCAGTTGTTATCAGTGATCAACAGGAGACAGAGCTGGTTATCACTGAGAAATAGGCTGGTTCACTTCCTTCAGAGAAAATAACCCAAGTGCAAGACACTGTTGCAACAGGGAATCAAGTGACAGTCAAAGCCTTGAGGCAGCACACTAACACAGAATGACATTGGACCCAAAAAAATAGAAATAAAAGCATTGGTTTCCATCACTTTATCTATCTGCTAAGAAACACCAAAGAAGTGCGTATAAATCTGGTTTAATAGTCACCATTTCTAGACTTCAGAAATGCATTTGAAAAATCGATGCAGGATATTTTATTCCCAAACTATATATTTCTGTCTCTAACACCCCCTGATGACTATACCCAAATAAACAAACATTTCCTTTCTCTTTGGGAAACAACCACAATGCTTAAGTACAATGAATCCTGGAGAAAATTCCAGCATTTTCTATACACTCTATACACTTCTATACACTGGGACTGAAATGTAACTCACTTTTGGCTTCCAATTATTAGGTTTCCTTAAAACTAATTAAACTCAAATATTATTTATCTCTAATCAATTTCAATATAATGGGAAAGAATCTGATACTTTATTTCTTCATCCAGGAGCAAATACATAGCACAGTCTGTAAGAGACTGCCTCAGACCTGACATAGGATTATCTACAGTTACACTATAACCTCACCAAATTTTATCAGGTCCATACACATTTTCACTTCCTTTTCCCAGTATTGATATTAATTTTTCATGAAAATTCAACATAACCATTTAAAGTGAGAAATTGCTAGAAAATTTAGTAGAAAGTAAAATGTGTAAGCTACAAAAACAAACCCCAAAGAACATGTTCTTAAGCCCTCTATGATGAAACCTTGTACTGCTGATTTTTCAACAAAAACTATTAATTCTGTGAGCAGTGGAAGTGAAGAAATTCAATTGCTGATAAGATATATAAGGTATTTGTGTGTGTTTTGATTGATTTACTTTGGTGCCTTCCAAACTACATTCTCCAATGGACACCTTTCCAGAGCTGAGACATTTTGAAATCTATTCTCACTTCTTAATATAAACATTTAAAACCCTCTGCCACTTTGCAGGAAATTATTTATCTCTGACATCTATTCGCCTTGAATCAAAGTCAGCAGACAAGAGGAAAAATTTCAAAATTTAGGTTGAAGTCAAGAGATGCAAAAACCACCAATTCCTTGTTATCTCATATACAGGAGCTAAAAATGCCTCAAGAGCAACTTTTCACTCCTAATCTCTGCTAGTACCTCTGTCTCCCAAACTCACATAAAACAATGTGATTCAAGTTATTTAAACTGTAAAATATATTAAGTAGGAAGCGTAATTGTAATTTAATCACTGGTGTCCTAATGAGCTGAAGCCAAGGAATGGACTGATTTTTCAATAGCTACATTTTAAAAAACCCTACCTTTATTTTAATTGGTATTTCATTAGTTGTGCTATGTACAATTATGCAATAAAACATGAAATTATACATCATTCAAAAATATAATTTAAATCTCTATTACATAGTTTCTTCTACAACAGCTATTAATTTTCAGACAGCTCCCATAAAGATTTACTGCGTTAAATCACATGAGGAAAGAGTGAGCACTCCTGATTTACATTAAAACAGAGGAAAATGCAACAGCTCTGACATTTACCCAAGTACCCAAGTTATCCTCAGGTACTTGGGCTCATCTCTCATTTCAGTGATTAAGTTGTTCAGAGGAAAACAGCTCCTATATGTCACATATAGATTAGCCTGCTGCTTGCCCAGCAAGCTCTCTGGCAAATCCTTCTCATGTCCTGTGCTAACGTGGAGTTTGTAATGTGTGGTTATTGGGATAGCTCAGGACCATGGCAGTGAAAGGGACAGGAGAAACAACATCCTCCAAACTCATGTAAAAATACCGCAGCAATTATTTCATTCATGCAAACACACTCCCTCCAAATAATGTTACCAGCAGAAGCACCCTGGGTGGAAGGGGGAAGGAAGGAGGCGCAAACTTCTGCAACCCCACGCAACGTTCATGCCACATCAGGAGTCCAATTTGCCCCTTTTTACATGCATTGTATAGTTCTAGAACTTCTCGTCTCACAGAGGAAAGCATTTTAAAACAGAAGTAATTTCTACTTTGTTACACCTTACAATAAACAAATTTCAATCCCCTGAAACAAAGGGGAAAGTGTTTGTACAGAAGGTGAAGGAACCAGACTTGAGATGTGTTTGCCAGTCATAGCACTGTGTATTTTTGTTTCCACAAGATGCAAAAGCTTAGCATCAATTTCTGTTTAGCCAAACATTTATTTTTAACAGACCTCAAATTTGCTTCATAAATTTATAAGCAATTTCACTCTCATTCAAAGCATTCCAGTGCAAAGTTAACATTTCAGTAGATACTTAAGTTCTACTTAACATTTCTGCAGACACTTAAGTTCTCTTGCTGAGCTAAAGCCTTTGTACCCTTTGGACCTTTAGTGCTCTTCCATCCCAAGGAAGCAGCAACAGGAATGATCTTGTTATCAACTTCTCAGTAAAGACAAGCTTTGATCACTCATTCAGGAGATACCTCACCTGGCTTGGAGACTTTTGCTTTGCTTTTGCCTTCAGTTCTACATTTCCAAATTGTGCCCAAACAACTTTCACACTTAACAATCACCAAGATAGTATCAAAATAACTTTTATTGCTTTACATGAAAATTTGGAGCCCACAAGAACAACATAGGAAACTGCAATCCTTTTTCTGAAAATCGTGGTACTGAACTGAGCTCTAGACCCTGCAATACAAACTTCAGCACATGCTGCTGCTCAAAAACTCAACAGGAGCCTTGTATTTTTCCCTGCAGAGATATCAGGTTTTGGCAACCTTTCCCAAAGAAGAATGATGCCTTTCTAAACAGCTACATAAGGGCTAAAGTAGCTTTCCATATATACAATGAAGATATTTTAAATTTGAGATCAATAAAACAGTCATTGAAAAAGAAAAAATGCATGGCATTGTCTAAGAGAATTGCAACGATCCCAAAATCTTAATTAATTAGATATTTAGGAGCTATTCCTCAACTGAGACATCCTGCAAATTCTTACAAAGATAAGGACCTCGGATGGATCCACACAAGTCAGGGCAAGGCTCAGCTGGAGCCCTGTGGATCACGAGGGGATCCGGGTAATACAACCTGCATGACTGAAAGCTTGGAAATGGGAACAGGGAGTTGTTTCCTATGCAGCGTTGGAAGAGCAGCAAGTCCCTCGCCCGCAAACACCAAGTGCCAGCCATTTATCATTCCAGGTAAACCAACACCAGTTTAACGAGTCCTATCAAATGTTTCCCATTGAATTAAATGTATTTTATCTATATATAATAAAAAAGGTTGATGTACAGTGTCTGACAAAGAAACCCCCACAACACACTATCTACAGATTCTGATAGACAGCAAATCAAAATTCAAGCAGCCAAATGCACTTTGTGGAAGTGGCTTATTTCACTGTGTAGGCTAAACGTATTTTGAGGAAGGATTACATTTTGGTTGGCAATTTGTTTTATTGTCAAAACATATTTCATCAGATATTGCTTGGTATTTTGTAGACAAATGCATGTTGTCAAATTCCCCATTTCCTTTGGTAGGTGAAAAGTACTTTTCCTCAGATTCCACTCTTCTCTGGAGAGCACAATGAACTTCACACAACAGCAGGTTCTAGGAAGGTGTGTGTATTATAAGTTCATTTAAAATATTATGATTTCTAAGTATATACCTTGAATAAAAAATGAAAAAAGGCTTTTAGTATTGATATGTGGATGGTTGCGATCAGTCACAGAGGTCAATAATCATTACAGTAAGGTTAAAAAAAAAAATCAATATCTAGAATAACTTTGGGTTCTGTGTTTCTAATTTATGCAATATTTTTACTGAAAGTTTTCCCTCAACTCAGAATAACTATGAGGATTTAGAGCAGTTATTGCTAGACATTTGAAGACCATCACCTTCCATTACTTTCTTTCTGATGTACATTCTTTTACTAACATATATAGTGTCACCAGAGAACCTGTTCTAACATCATGACAGAAGCTAGATCAAATTTAAG
Source organism: Grallaria varia (assembly GCA_013396735.1). Classification (NCBI taxonomy): domain Eukaryota; kingdom Metazoa; phylum Chordata; class Aves; order Passeriformes; family Formicariidae; genus Grallaria; species Grallaria varia. The sequence continues at coordinate 1,587,566 of VWZG01013026.1, read as the reverse complement.
GAAATTCAGATTATTTGTTAAAATTAAGAACAAGCAAACTAACCAAAACAACCCTCTCTTGGCCCCAACAAATTACACAAACCACAGATGAAACGGTCCTTGCAAGAATATTGATTCAACAAATTACGTTCACGTATTTTTCATGCAGTTGTGACATTTCAGACAAAAAGCCCCAGGTATTCTGAATATTCAGTCCTGTTAAAGAACACATTTACCTCCATATTCTCACATACACTTCAAAAATACTAACTTTACATGGGCCATTTCTCCTCTCATCAACTGTAGTGATTTCAAGTTAAATCAGAATTGAACTGGAAATGTGAAAAATTGTGCCTTATTCTCATTAGCATTACACTGAGTGGGATTCATTCTTGGAACGTCAAAGAATTATCCTTTGTGAGAAGCCTGTCTTTAAAAACAACTTCTGGGCAGATATCTTGAAGAGCTGCAGAATTATCAGCGATTTTTCCTTTAGGGGTAATTTATCAAAAAGGTTAAAAAGACCCCCTTTTGCTATGGGAGCATTTGAAGAGTTCAGTCCATTAAACACTCATGGAAGCTGCTCTGAGCCCCACCCCTGTCAGGCACTCTGTCTGCTATTTCTTTTGCAAAATGTTACTTTTTTACCCCACTTTAATGATAAAAGAATTAGTTTTGTTCTTCTAAATTCTAGCAGAAGTAAGCAAACCTACGGACAGGCACAGAGAGCTGGCATGTGGAACTTAAACACATAGAGCATAAAAGAAAATCTGACATTTCTTCTCAAATACTCCATAGGAATCATCTATGCTTATTTGGAAAAAGCACCAATACATAAGCAATGATTTTCCAAAATCCAGAAAACAAGACAACGGATACCAAGGGAGATTTTGCCTTTCAGTGAAGAGCGAAGTGAGAAGAAACAACATCAAATCCTTTTGATATCTGAAGATGCCGGATGTTCAGCAGAGGAGACAACAGGTAAGTGAACTTAGCACAAACCAGCTTACTTATTTCTACCTTGCAGTCACAAAAGTTTAGGCCCTCCTATAGAACTAGAGCAGCTTGCAAAGAGCCACATTAATGACTATTATTCCTCCAAGTGACAAAGTGCTTCCTCACTGCCTTATTTGCATCTATCCTCAAAGAATTCACACCATCTCCTCCTTCCCAAAAAAGGCTTCCTACTCCAACCCTTCAACTAGAAGGGAGTCACCATCTAACCTAGCGAACCATACGTGAAAGGTCACATGAAAAGCACGACCTCATAGAGCTCATAGCACAGAGTTCATAGAGCTGCTTTAATTATACTTACACAGCAGATAACACAGATTTCAAGTATTTAGCTACTTTTATTTTAAAGGCTCAATATTAGTTTCACCTGCAATGAACTGAGTGAACACACCACTAAACAGGAATAGCCACATACTTCAGCAGCCAGCAGAAAGCAAAGATCCTGCCTAGGGAGAAGCAGGCACCCACTACAGCAGCCTGTGATGCCTCCCTGCCTACAGGGCCAGACACCAGGATTTTTCACTTTTCCAAAACTTCCCTGCAACAACAGCTGTCATCTCTGTAACACTATCCCTGTGCACAGCTGATGAAACCTTTCCCTTTGGAGGTCCTCCTGCAGACCCCTTTACTCCTCACCCATCCACAGACAATGGTGCCCATCTTCACTGAAACTCAGCCCTCCCCAAACCACGTTTCTTTATCTCCCTACAACAACCTCTTTCCCGAGGAGTTTGGACAACCAGCCCCACTTCCACCACACCACACAAAGAGAATCTGCACTTACCAAGGAACTGGGAATGGCTTCGTGCTTGTATCTCAGACTGCTCTGCACATCCAACTGGAATGCAGATGGCTTGCACTAGTGCCTTAGCAAAACCTAAGGGGGGGCATCTCCTGCCCCCCAGAACTGCCCGGGAAACAGCGCTTGGGCAGCTGCCCCTGTGTCTGATGTGCTGGCCAGTTAACAGGATTGCAGGCATGGTTTGCTGCTCACAGCTCCACTCAGCTCATCAGCCCCTCCACAGAGCAAGTTCTCGGTGTTCTTGGCCCTCACACACACTCCAGATGGTTCTGTGGTAAAGCTTCTCAAAGCCATTGGTGCCACCAACGTGTGCCAGTAGTAGTTTCAATTAGAATTATTATTTTCAGGGTTGGGGG
>VWZG01013026.1:1521106-1585404 GCA_013396735.1 Grallaria varia | reverse complement strand
GGGGGGAACGAAGAAAATGGAAAGCATCAGGGAGAGTACAAATGTGATTAAAAGTTGTAGCATTACAGTAACCTTTTTCCTTCTACAAGTTTTGCTGGTCCTTGGACTACAATTTGTGTCAGAGGTTTTATTTTCTTTTTCCTGCTGTACACATGCAAGTTACAAGAGATTATGCTTGTAAAAGAAACCCAAACAAAAACATCCACACCAAAAAAACAACCAAAACCAAACAAGAAAATGTACTGTATATGGCTTTCTCAAATTTGGTATCAAAATGTGTAAAATGACTGACATGGCCACTCACAGCATTGTCTTCTCTGCTGGCCATCCATTGCAGATGGTAACCAAATGGGTAAAACACTAATAGCCCTCCAGTAAACCTACACTATTCCTTATGCTTGACATATCCTCAAGTGGATTTAAAATCTACAATCGTGATCTTAGCAGGGATGGAGGTTAGGCTGGCCATCATATATAAAGGGCCTAAAATGGGCCTTTTATCAGTCTGGCTGCACCTCTCCTCCTCAAACCAAGATGATACAACACAGGTCTGGAATTAGACATGGCTGGTGAAGAGCAAGGTAAAAGGGGCATTGGCTACTTAATCCTTTTCCATAGTGTTCATCATGAAGTTTTCTCCCTGTCCATCAGTAGATCAGGAACACTCAAATTCCTTCTGCAATGAGCCTACGTTTCTGTAAGATGCCTCCTTGGTACTCGTGCTAACCCTTGCTAGTTGAGCTCCAGCTGAGCTTAACACTTTCCAATGTCACCCATCTGAACAACTGTTGTTTCCCCTCAACACTGTTACTAATCTCCATGTCGTAAGCTAAGTACGTTAACACCATCAACAATGAAATTTCATTTTTTTGCACTGGTTTTCAGGCACTTCTAAAGGCCCATCCACCAGCAATTAGTTGAACTGACAGTCATTCAGGACTAGAGGGGACAGCAAAAGTCCTTCCCTCTCCGAATTGCAGAGGCAAATCTGTTTCTCTTGGCTTACAGAGACCAGTTCATTCCCTCATCCTACAGTCCTATCTCCCTTCTTGCTAAACCTCACTTACACGTGCCAATTTCCTGTGAATTAAGAATGCACTCTTGGCTATCCAGGTGAAGATCACTGATCAGTAAACCCTTCTGAAACCAATCAACAGCTTTAAATTGTGTAATCAGTACCTAGAGAAAAATATAGAGCAATTTGAGAAAGAGCACCACTATAAAACAAAGTTCATATTTTGAATTAATTATACTGTTTCATACTGTAAATTGATGTACAAAAATATATCTTTGTAAGGCCATGCATATTTAGTTCTTTCTCTTCAAGGCAAACTCTTCACCGACTTGCTTTGAAGTAGCAGATTAATAAAACATTGGGTACACATTGATACTATATATATATATATATCCTCAATAAAACAGAAATATTCAAGCTTACTCTTGTCTCTGTCACACAGGAAATCACACAATAAATGCACTAGAAGAGCGCATAGATTATAGCTCACCTAACCAGCACAGGTTAACTAGATAGCTGTATTTCAATTAAAGAAAAAAGCTAACTGTTGCATGCCTTACTATCAACCTAAACCATCTTGGCAACAATTAATAGCTATCCAATTCATAGAAAATGCTTTCATTATTTTTGAAGCAGCTTCTTTCTTTGAATGTAATGACTAAGAGAAAGGACACATCTGTTTCTGTTGCTAAGGAGATTGGCTTAAAAAAGAAAAAAGAGATAAAGCAAATATTTAGATTTTTTTTTTTTTTTTAAGAAGGAAAATTCCTTCCACTTGGATTTAACTACTTGCTTTATAAATCAGCAGCACAGTCAGCTATCATATAACAAAGCACCAGAGTGTTTCTTTTTTTGCATTGCAACTGTTCTACTGCAATATATTCTGCATATTTATTCTGGGACAACACAGCACAACAAATGAAGATTCCTAGACACATCCACCAGCATCTCTGTGTCTTGAGGAGGTGCAGATGCTCATCATCCAAAGTGGGTATCCGCAAAATAAGCTGGATTTCTGCTAAAGTGAGGGAAACTTCAACTGTCTGAAAGGTGCCACGTGACAGTTATGACAAAGCTAATATTAAAAAAAATAAGAGGATACAATCGTGTAAAACAAACACCAAAAAGATAATCTCTCTACCAGTAGGTAGACTGTTTTAATGCACATGTTCACAGCACTGTAATTAACCTTGCGTTGTACAAGCGCGGACCAGATTGCCAGGGGGTATAAAAACCTTGGTCAGTAAGGACTGGGATGAAGTAAAGCTGCTTCTGTTCATGCTCAAAAAGGCAAGGTTATACCCATCCACCAGGAAAATAGGTGAGCAGTTGCAAGGTTAAAATAAAATAGAAATCCAGTTATGTTGAGCTTATACTTTCAAATTATGCTGCTGAAAGCCTGCTTAGGAAGTCTGGTATACTTTGGTTTTCTAGGGCAGATCACAAAAAACTGTAGTACTTGGATTGTTTTTTCACTTCAGGTCACTATCAAGGTACCAACATTGTGAGACATTCATGTAAATGAAAACTTGTATAAGGCACAGTGACACTGAGAATAAATAATAGCTGGAAGACAACCAGCAAACCACAGACTTCCCTGCATAGAACTTCACATTTAAAAAAAAAGAATAAACGTGAAGAACAAATAATACTGGGATTATGAATCATTGTGCCTCATAGACCTCCCAGAATTGCAACACAGTCCTGTCACTCCCCCTGCCCTTCTGACATGTCTTTCCCCTGCATCATTAGTGTCCTTGGAGGGCTCCCCGTTACGCAGAACTGATTTATTCCAGCGAGGTGTCCTGCTCACTCTGTGCCTCCTTCCCTGCAGTCAACACCAGCCCTCTCCAGGATGACATCCCAGCCTTTCTTCAGGCTTGTTGTTGCTGATCCATGTCCCAGCTCCAGCAGCAAACACATCCAGCTGCCAGACAGAACTGATGGGGGTAGTGCTTCCCAAGACAAATGTCTGTGAGTGCTCAACATTTTGATTCTCACTGCGGTGCCAGTTTAGCTCTTATCTACTTCTTCGGTTTTCTTTCTATCAAACCTGATTTTTGAAGATCCTATCCAAGCAGATAGAGCTTGTTGACTAAAAGTGAACTTGCGCTTTGATTTCGCACTGATGCGGAATCGGCGTGAATAGTCTCACAGGCACTGAAAGCCTAATGAGCCAGTTTGTTCCTGCTACTTCTAGAAACAGCAGCACAAGAAAAAGCAAAGGAAAAACCTGAAAGAAAACATTCACACAGGATTCCCATCTCTTAAAGACTACTTATTTTCTTTTTCTTTAAATACACAAAAATAACCTGTTCACGAGGGCAAAGGCACCAGCCTGGACTGGAATGAATGGAACCAAAATGCAGCTTTATCCACTCATTCCTCATTTGTGCTCCATCCCACCAAAAACATTTATCAGACACCTACACAGTCACACTCCCTCAAACTCCAGTCACAAAGTAATTAGACACAGCGGGTTTCTTCCCAGAAGGATGCTGACTGTGAACCTTTCCGTGAGGTGGCTCTGGAATAGCTCAGTTCAGGACTCATCATCAAACACGAAGGGCTAAATCACTGCCAAGGACACCGAACTCCTTCTGAAGCCCCAGCAAGTTCCCAGTAAGACTTCAGAAATGGTTCACAAAAATCTAGAGTTTTCAGTACAGGAAAGAGGGGATAAAATCATAAATAAAGGAGAGATGAACAAGAGCACCACAGACAGGATTTTACATTTCCCTTCACACCAGATACCCTTACTCAGGGCTTGCAGCAGGTTACACAGAATATTTCTTAGAGCTCCATCTGTCATGAGCTATAATTCTTTTCTTTGGGCTCTCCAAGGACAGAACAGAATGCACAGAATGCCATTTCGAGAGTTTCTAGGCAAGACCTGCCCACTTCAGCCTCACTTTAAGAAGTGTTTAAATAGTTATCCTAACATTTCCCTCAAGATTCCACTCTAGGTCAGCCTGAATTTCTGCAGCATTTTCCACCCCCCTCCACCCTTTCACCCAGTCACATATTCCCTTAGAAGCCAAAAGGTGAGTTTTCTTTTTAATATCTTTTCCCCACCCACCCCAAACTTTTTTCCCACAAAAACGCATATCCCACAGAAGTATATAAAAAAACATATGAATTATACAATGTCATGGCACAGAATGCAGATTATTATTAGTAAAATCTGCACCTAACTTCAAGGGAATTCTTATAAAATACCAAATACTATCAGCATCCACTTATCAACACTCAACTTGGTACACTATATAACAGTCAAAAAAAGTACTTCAAACAGTTATCTTTGCCAGCACACTTTTACTCAGCATTTAGTGATAATTTAGTATTTTTATTGTTAGTTTTCCTCACTACATCATCTCACTCTGAATACTCATCTAGAGTCCACTAAAATATTTTAAGACACAGTAATCTTTTGGGGTTTTTTCCAAATCATCCTAGACTTACTGTTCTGCCTGAATTATTCCCATCTTCCACACATCTGACAGAGGCCTGAATTTATCCAAAATAAGATTCAATTTCTCATCTGCTCATGCAGGACTTAAGAACTGACAGTGCTCCATCTATTTCCTCACATCAAATCCTGTGTTTCAAAGAATGCTGACAAATAAATTTCTCTCCCAACAGCTGTTTGTAGTGCTAAGGCCAATCTATGGGCACAGATCCTGATAAATTTAAAGCCACTCCTAAAATTAAATAGGTTAAACCCCATTAATATTCTACTAAACTACAAAACAAGGACAAAAATGTAAAGAAACAGTATCTCTTCTTCCTTACAATATAGTAAAACAAGTACTTGATGATATGGCATAATTTAAAAAGCATGGGAAAGACCTTAATTCGACTTCTGTAATCACCACATTACAATGATTCATTTTAATTGTATGTATATCATTGCTCTTTCATCACACTGAGCTATTGCTGGCAATTTCAGGAAGCGTCTATTTTACTGCAGCTATTAAAGAAAACCCCAACAAACAAACAAACACCCCCACAATTTTCTGGTGCATTTTTGTTATTTGGGATACTGACTTTATGCATGGGGTGAGGAATGGCAGGACGACACTGCAGCGATACCGATTTATTGGTTAGTTTATAATTTAGAGTAATTTACTTTAAGTAAGTTCCAGGATGGTTGTCTGCCTTTGCTGCCAAAAGAGTCACTGAGGAGACAAATCAATAACAGAATTTACATTGGTTTTGTGGCTCCATTTCTGAGTGCTAATATTTTACTTATCAAAATCTAGTTGTGAGTTTGCTCTGCTTAGGAAACAACAGGTACAAATACCCAAGAACACATTATTTTCTATACTTGTGTTCCCTCAAAAAATCATAGCAACCGAACAAATCAAAGATGGTAGAGGCATGGGACACTTTAGCAATATTCTCAAGTAGTCTTGACTATTCACACCAATTGAAGTTTACAGGTTTTCAACCCATACAGAACATGCTCTGTTATACAAGCAGGCCTAAAAATGCATAAAAAAATTTCATCCTCCAGACCCAGGACTAAGAAGAGCACAGAAGTTGGCAGTGATTGAGAGGCTGTTTTCTTCACACTCCCACTGAAGAAGAGAATTTACTGTCAAGATGCATGAAGCCTAGAAACTGACTCCTCCCTTGAGGATTAGTCCAGGAGGGCTTTGTTCAAGAAGTTAAACTTGCTTTTTCTTTAAGGCAGTTACTTTTCTAAAGGCTTTGATCCATCATGATGGGATGATAGCAGCCTTTGTCAAAAAGAAAACAAATAAAACCCCAAAACAAAGAGCAAACCTAATAAATATGCTGGAATATTGATTCACAGCCCCGGCCTCTGAAGAACACAGAATATACTGGAGCATGACACAATGGAAGGAAATGAGTCTCCGTATGTGTTTGGGAGCTGATGGTGAGGCCCTGTCAGTTGTATAAAGAAGAAACGGGCACTGCTCGAAGGTTGGGCAAAGCACAGAGAAAGGAAGTCCTTGGGAAGTCACCAGCACTTCCTCACCATGCCAGCAAACCCCCAGGAACTCACATTTAAGGAGTGGAATAAAGAACGGACAGTACTAGCTCAACGATGTGATGTCGAGCACAGAACCTACAACAGGCTGAAAACAAGGGATGCCACTGGCACTTGGGACAGAACCCGGGGCAAATTCCCAAACCTGCAGCTAAGGAAAATTCACTGTGGCACATAAAGACAGGACACCTCCCAAAACTCCAAAGGCCCCAGAATGAAAGCCCAAATTAGCTGACATAATACACTCCGTGTCATCTTGTGATGTTTATTTTCTTCCCCTACCTTGGGGATCTGTGAGAACTCCTCCCCTAAGCTGGAGGAACTGGTGGAAAACTTCTGGGGCAAATCCTCCTTTGCCAGGGAAGGAAGGCTCTGCTCCTCATCAGCAAGGCTCAGCTCCCCTGCCCCAGCCTGTGTCCCAGCTCAGACCCAGCCCAAACCCCCCCCCGACAGACAATGGGGAGCAATAAATAAAAATTTGTTCTTCAGTACCTGGAAATGCTCCCTGGCTTCAATATTTTCCAGAGCAATGTAAATAAGTAATAGACAGGATCCAGCCACCACTTGGAAAGGTTTAAGCGGGCGCATTCCCAGCCTCAATTACTGCAGGGAATTAGGAAGTGGGTTTCACGTTCAGCTTTGCCACTGGCCTGCTGTCTGACCCTGGGAGATTGCTCAGGGTTATTTTAAAAAGAGGCAGCGAGCCCAAACAAAGCAGGACTACAGCAGGGCATTTGGAGATTGAGCTAGCAGGTGTGCTGAAATTTTCACCAAGGACCTACTTCTGCAACCTCTCCCTGACAAACTGCTGTTGAGATACAGAGCAAAAGTGAGAGCTTCTGGACCAATATACTTTATCACTTAATGTTTGTTCTCCAGGAATTTGGTGTGAAAAGTACTTGTCGATCTGTTCTCTAACTATTTGAAGACGGGCTATGAAGATCCCTTAAAACAAATATATGAACATGTACATAGAGCATATACAAATAGCATAAATGTAAAATATATAGATACATTTATAATCAAAACATTTTTCAGGAATCCCCCATTTCATATTTTTAATTATACAGAACGAGCAGGAAACTCAGACTTGCAAAACAGTAAAAATGAATTAAAAATCTTCACAATCTCACCCAACTTCCTTTCTGTATACAAAGAATTGCTCATACTGAAGCATTCCTGATTTTCTTATACGACAAATTTTGAAAATTTAAATATTAAGACCCTTAGAATAATTTATTTTATAAGTAGGGAGTACAGATCTTAATGGTCTAAGAACTGAGGAAATACAGTCCTGGAGTCAGAAATTAACCTGCCAGTAGAAAACATGTAGTAAAAACCAATTGACCCATTGCAAACAACATAGAAAAACATCCTGATTTTGTTTCAGGGTGAAAGAATTCCCTTGGAATTTGGTGTTTCCCATATCTAAACACCACAATTTTGCCATGCCTTTCAGGACACGCAAAACAATATAAAATGTTACATTAAACCAACTCCAGTTAAAATATTTTACAAAAGGCATGATCTAGAAGTAACTTCCTAAGATATACTGCCACTGAATTCAATGACTCAAGGAAGAATTTTAAGGTGTATCTCAAAAAAATTGTATTTGGTAAAATTCAAATCCACGAGAGAAGAAAAAGCTCAAAATTTAAAAAACCAATTTTTCTTAATTTTCTTATGGGAATCTATTAACAGAAGGTTATGTTTCCTTCACTCTTGAGCTGCTTCTAAGCAAGACACCCCACTTCCACTGCTGGACACACTGGGATCAATGTGGCACTGGATATAATTACATTAATTGCCAGAGCATACGTACAGCAGTAATTAAATTATAGGGTGTCTTGTGAGCATGCTGACCAGCAGTTACAGCCACCACAAAAGAACAGATACAAGTTTTTTCTCTTTGTTTACCTTTTCTCTGCACAATGTATGTTGCGTATACACGGATTCAGAACTTCATTATACGCAGCAAATCATACAGACTAAATTTTTGTTGTGTTCAGAATCTGAATAAAAGGCCCACCAACTTCCTCATTTAATCCTGCATTTGTCAGGACGGGCAGCTCTCACAAATGAACATCCAGGTAGGCAGGAAAAAAAGTGCATTTCTCTAAGTGAAGCCTCCTGAAGTAATTCAGTTGAGCTGGAAAAGACTGAAGTAGATTCTGTAAAGGAAAGTGCTGAGACAAATTGCTTTCCTCTACAAAACCACTTTCCTGCAGAGATCTTCCTGGGCACTTTTCAAGCCTAGATGGAACCACTTCGGTCAACAATATAAACACATCTCTGAGCAAAACAACACCCGAAGCTGAAGTTGGGAGTACTCACTGAACAGGGAGGTCCCAGCGCTCTGTTTTCCAGTCCTTATGGGTCGTGGCTTTAGCTCATCAGGTGAGAGGGAGTTCTTAGTGCAGTGGGCAATGAAAAGCAAGAAGGATCTGTCAAAGAAAAAATAATAACTTTCAGAAAAAAATTGACTGCGAAATGCCAGTAATAAAGAAGTTTTAACAGTGTTTTGGTACTTATCTCTCAGTTTTTAACTCCCTAAAGGGCTACATAATCAACCCACGCTAGGATGTAAGAAATAGTCTTCTAGATGTTTCTTTCCTTATGCCTCATTTTCTTTCCTCTCTGTCCCAAAATGCAGACACTCAAGCAATGAGATTTGATAAATTAGCAATTTCATTCTTACACTGCTAAAACCATCAAATAAGAAGGGACTATGTCCTCTCTACACAACTCACAAACAAGAAAAAGACATAGTGATCCTGAACAGTATTCCTCAAAACTTTTGCGTCAAGGCATTTTTTCCTCTGATTATCTTTACTATGGAAAGTTTAAATTAAAGTACTCTTAGATGTCATCACGCAACAGACCATTTGTTTCTTCCCCTGTCAATTTATTCCTTTCTTTCTCAGTGCGCAATACTTTCTACTACTTGTTGATTCCCATGCTTTTCTTGGCATTTTTATTATCCTCCAAAGTATATTTGGCAAAACAAGTATTACCTAACATGTCCATAGCATCAGCAATTGATTTAATTTTCACCTGGCCAATGAAACGATTCAGGTAGAGCCAAAAATACTTGTAAGATGACTTGGAAAAAATATAGGTTGCACCTTGCATTATAAAATTGAACAGTAAGGAATAATGGTGAGGAAGTGATTGCTTGTGCTACCAACAGCCATTCAAACAGTTGATGGCCACCCACTCAAAAAAATACAAAATCCCCCCAGGCTGGAGGTGGGAACAGACAAGTTAACCACCAATACTAGAGCCAAATGTTTCATAAATACCTACCAAAACCTATAAAGATAAGCTAATGCTTTTCACTGTTATGCATGAAACTTTTAAGCTATTTTCTTTTAACATTGAGAGCATTTAACACTGCTAGCTTTAGCCATGGCTTTCATTGAATTTAAATTAACGGTACTTATTTTTGGTTAAAAAAGTAGCTTGATGTACTAGCACTACTTAACTGCTGAGGTTTATCTCCCTGGAAATGAATAGGCACAAATATATTTCAGGCCAACAGCTTCCCATAAAGCATCAATTATTTAAATAAGACAAAGAATTCTATGCACATTGTACATTAGTATCACGTAAAATCTTTAAGGCCAGAATCCTGGCATAAGAATTCCTAGGAATATGTATCAATGTGAAGAAAAAAGCCCCAGTGCTTTTAATGCGCAAATGTAAAAGCTGAAATACAGATAACCTCACTAATTAGGGGTTGGAATGCAGTCTTTACTTTCATAATCTCCTTATTTTCACTATTATGCTTACTTTCTTTTGTGCAATCCTATCAAACCTATGCCTCAGTGAAAATTACACTTCTAATACATCCCTCCTGCTTTGGTAATTCTGTGCCATTCACAGTATTTGCTTATAATTGTTAATTCTTTTATGCCTTCCCTGTTTGTATACCACAATTTCAGGCACTGCTGAATTTGGAATAGAAACATCCTCAAGAGCAGCATCAGGTTACAGAGATACAGACACCACTAAGCCACCAAGAAGAAGAATGAGTAATTTGTGAGAGCTAAAATCCACCTCATGCAAAACCATCTTTAATCCTCAGGAAAAGTCACCTTATCCAGGCTTTTAAAACGGATCACGGGGAGCTGTCGATTAACAGAACGACACATGTGGCCACTCGCAGCTAAAATTGAGAATTATTTTGGCTTTGGACACCAAAATAATCCTGCTCAGGGCTCACCCACGGCACAGCCCCTGCTCAGCCAGGAGGGGACCAGGCACTGCCTCCCTGTGCTGCTGGAAAAGCATCTTCCCACGGAGCAATGTAGAGCAAAGGGACAGTAGACCATGCAACTGTGGCTTTAAAAAGAAGACTAAAGTAAGAACGGAGTTTTTCAGACTCATAGGAGATACAAAATCATTCGCTTTTACACCTCCTTTGACACTGAAGAAGTGCAGCAGAGCTACAATTCCACTCTTCAGTTTTTGTGTTTGTCTTTTTCACATGCAAGAGCTCCAAAGAAAGAGGAACAGTGCAGCTTTAAATGAATTAAAGAAACCCCAATAAACCAATCAAAAAAACCAACCTAAATCCAGCAGTAAATTAATAAAGAAAAATGAAAACAGGTTTCATGTTTCATCATAGCATTTTTAATAAGCTACTTTTTACCAAGACTGACTAAAAACACAACTAAATAAGTTCTAATTTTTTTCCTTGATGTGCCTTTCTGTAAGAGAGCAGGTGAGAAGTGTTTGCAAACATCTACCAGCACTTCCAAATAAAACAAACTAAGCAATAAAAGAATCAGAACCAGAGGGGACAAAGTTGTTCCTTTCAGGCATCTCTTACAATAATACCAGATTCTTTAAAAATAATTTCAGCAGATACTACACAACCAGCATAAAAATGGAGTGCATTATTTCTCAGAAGACAAGGCACATCCCATGCAGTGACCTGTCACTGCTATTAAGAATTTCTGGCATCCAAAAGAATGTCCCTTAATTTATCAGCAACTCTTGATGAGAGATGGTTCACAATTCAGCTATTTTGCAGTGTTAGGAACCACAGCAGCAAAGCACCAAGCAGCACTACAAAGAGGGTTAAATAAATGGAAAGCAGAGGTTGCAAATTACTTTGAGTGCCACTGGAATAACTGCTATAAAAATCTGTAAGTTTCCTACATGCTGCAAGATTCGGCCCTTTAGAGCAATCTAGCAGGACTACTGAGATGGTATCTACGAGCAGGCAGACACTTAAAAACTTTGAGAGAGGATTTGGCACACTTGATGCTGTTGCATGTCTTGCCCTTGGTAATGATTAATTAATGAGTCATGTTTCTTAGATGAAGGTTATAGATTACACACACAGTAACGATAGAAATGGAATATCACAGCTTCAAGCCAGGGAAGAGCAAAATCTACATAATGCAGACAGTTTGTCCTGGTTGGTACATATTTTATGTTGCATTTTATTAGTAGCATTTCTAATTTTTATTCTTTTTTTTTTTTTTTTAGGCAGTAGATCATTTAGTGCAAGGTACTCAAGCACAGAGCTTCACTAAATCAATCTCCTGCTCATCTTTGACTGATGGCCCCAGGCCAGGCAGCCACCCCAACTCAGCCCCGCTGCTGCACAGCACCAACCACTCCACGCTCACCCCTCCCCAGAGGCTTCAATTCCTGCTTAATTGGCTGAGATCTTGGCACGAGAACATTGGAGAAGGGTCCATGAGCACCACGTGCCCAATTTTCCTTGCACTGGCATGTCACAGCACTCTGCGTGCCACAGGACAGCCCTGCGTGTGTTTTCATACATTAAGGTACCCAGGAAAACAAGGGACAAGCAGGGATTTAGTGGCTGTGCCACAGCCTGTTTAATGCAGGACTCTGTTGCCCCACAGGCAGATTGGGGACAGAGCAAGTCCAGTTTGCCCCACTCCTCAAAGCTGCAGCCACATGAGTGCCGGGTAAGGAGGCATCGTGCTCCTTACGTGGGCAACTGGCCGGGTGGTTTTGCAGCATCTCCCCTGCCCTGAGCCAGGGCAGGAGCTGTGTGGGTACCCGGGGAGCCTCACTGGCTCATTGTGTATGTGACCAAATTATTGCTGTTTCTTTTGTCTCCTCCTGTCAGAGTTTCAGTCCCCATCAGGTCTGTCCTCTGGCTCGCTGTGCTGCCATTGAGACACTTGGGGCAGGAACGAGCACCTGGGAATGCCCTCATCAGGTGCTGGCAAGTCACAGTAGTCTAAGACAGCACAAACCATTTACACACAAGATGATCCCCCCAGCTCAACAATCTGCTTCACTGACTTCAGTCTGGCAGCAAAAAACAACCCCAAACAAACCCACACCACTGATCTTACAAACACCGCCCAACTTGCCTTCACAAGGCTAACTGGTGCTTCAACCATATCTGATCAAACTACGGCCTAAACCAAGGCTTCTGAAGAGAAGAGACCACTCAGCTTCACCCAAAGGCCAGGACAAATTCAAATTAAACATTTGAGTTTTGGCTATTGAGCCCTTGACTTTTCTCACTGCTCTACCCCACCCATACACCTTTTTCTTTTGCAGCTTGAATAATTGCAGTCCAATCTAGCTCATGTTTCATCAAGGACAGACAGATGCTTTCTGAGAGACTATTTGTAAGAAAAGCTGGTATGCAAAAAATTCAAAAAATATGTCAACTCATTTTGCATGTTCAGTACAACCATTACATTCAATGCATAGTTATTATCCTCCAGAAACTTATATAAACTAACACTTTATAAAATAGCAACCATTCCAGCAGGTCGGGGAATATTTAGAACCTGTATTCATTTGATATTTAACAGAGATGCCAATTACTTAAAGTGATATTGATCAAAACCTAACACCCTTGACAAATAGAAGTAAAACTTTCAAGGTATGTTCTTCCTCATCCTGGCATCAATACATATAATGGAAATTAAGTTGACAAGCTTTAGGCCAAACTTAAAAGAAAAAAATATTTCTTCTTCCTATTAGCCAGCAAAAGGTATGAGAGAGTGTGGTAGATTAATAAATGGAAATTAACTGAATTCTGAGTAATGAATAATAACACTAAAGCTTTTAACAGCCATGAAATTATAAACACAAGGTTTTTTTCAATGTATTACAGCTGTAGAACAAAAAAAATGAAATTACAAAACCCAAGAAATTATAGATTTCTCAGGTATGCAAGTTCTGTACTTCATAACTGACATATTTCCAAACTTCTAGCTTCAAAAATTAATCATTTTTTTCTAATTAATAGTAACAATAGTTGAAGACAGCACTTTAAATTTTCAAGAGATATTACATAAATTCAGCAAGAATGGAAATGCAGTCTTAGCAACAGGAAAAAAAGAGAATGGCAAAAATCTAATGGCCATGCAGCAATTAGAGGCAGAGAATGGAAACCGCAGGAGAATCAGAGCAGAATACAAAACCCAATACACCAACAAAGTAACTTTGCTCACTTCTTCAGAGACACAGCAACCTTAAACCAAACAAAAAGAAAAGCAGCAAAAATGAAAAATATACCAGTCTTTGACATCTACTGAGATACGTAACCAGAAGAGCAGGAAGGGAGAAGGCAGAAGCTGAAGTGAAACAGTATGGTCATCCAAAGCATGAAGGAGACCATGATTGCACAGATAAATTAAAAATGTTCCAGTGGAATAATAGCAAAAGTTGGTGCTTAACAAGCAACAGCTGTAGGACCAACCCTGCAGGAAGAAGCCTCTTGTAGAATGTGAATCAGGAGAACTGACACTAATAACGCAAAATTGTGCCCCGTGAAAAACAACATCATTTCCCACCAATGCTGGGTGTTGTTTCCATGGCCTGTATCTAGTTACAAAGCAGTGCTTTAGATGGATTACAACCCCTGCATAACAAACCTCAAAGATTCTGTCCCGGTTCAGGGTATCAAGAGTTCCTAAAACTGCAAGAGAAAGAACCTGACAGAAAAAGATCCAAAAAACTCTAGAGGAGAAATGACTAAACCAAATATTTTTCCTGTGTATTTAGAAAGACAAATCTGAAAGGAAAGTGTATTCATTTCCTCAAGAACAGGTACAGTGTGTATTTAACACCTCCAAATAATACTGCTTGTTTGCAAACAAAACAAAACTAAGGACTGTAAAGGTGCCAGGTAAACAGGAAACATCTCCCAATGATCTGGAGAGGACAACAGACAAATAGTGAAATATTCATTAGTTTCTCAAAGGGAAAAAAAGGCGTTGGAAGGAGAAAGATAAATATCTGAGCAAGATGCATGAAAGGCACTCTGATGTTGGGCAGGAGACATTCTGGGCTGTGCCCACCACAGCTGGTGACCCAGTAAGGCCCCAATCTGTGCAAGCAAAGAGAAAACAACCTTTTCATACTGAGTTTTGGTTTAGATTTTCCTTTCAAGCAGCTCAACTAACCAAAACATTAATCAATGCCTCTGTAGAGCACAGACTGCAACATAAACCTGGGCAACAACTGAAAGGTGCAATGTCTTATTGTATGAACATACATCCAACAAACACCATAACTAGCACAGGTCCAAGGGATCCATTGAACTAATATAAACAAACAGCCACAGTGGTAACAACCAGAGAAAATGGATCAGGCGTTTCACTTGGAAGCATGAAAATAAATTTCAGACTGTATTTATCATTGTTTTACACTGAGAGCTTCCAATTAAACGGACTAAAATAAATATGGAGAAAACAATAAAACTTCCAGTGAAAATGCAAAGCTTCAAAGATGGGCATTCATGGCAACCAGAACCGAACAGCAAGAAACACTTCCTTCCCAGGGTGAAAAGGCAAACATCGGGGAGGGGGAGAGGGAGCAGGAGAGGTGGAGAATCCTTTTAGGCCAAACACAGCTCGCCCAAGAAAATGGGCAAACAGGGAGATGACCTGTCTCTCTCAGCCATTTAGAGGTGCTGGGAGCAGCCGCTGGCACAGCTATGGCTGGGCAACACCTCAGATGGATCCGCAAGCTTGACTTGTAAAACATCCTGCGAATCAAGTCCATCTCTCCATTGCACCAGACACTGACACAGAAGCACCCAAGGCAGCTGCAAGCCCTGGGAAACATTCTTTGGAGGGGATGGAGGGAACTGCAACCATTTCACAGCACCGTCACCAGGCACCACTGAAGTACAAGGGTAATTGGGTCTGGATGTAGGCAAAGCTTAACACTCTGCTAAGTGAAGAACTATTCCAACAATATTTTATGAAAAATCAATGGTAATTGCAATTCCAACCACTGTCTTTGGCTAATCATTGTTATTTACAGGCTTACTGAGATAACCAGTATATTGTCTCTTTAAAAGGGATGAATAAAGTCACACCACGAGAGTCTCTCTCTCATTCAGAGACAATTCAGTGTGTGTATAAACACACCCCCACTCCCCTCTATAAACGAACAGCAGCTAACTGAGTTGCTGAAGGCACAGTGTGGGTAAGAACACACTGGCTTTACATAATCTGGCACATGTGTGTATTCCCACGAACTGCCTAGACCACCACAACTCATCCCTTTACATTACATGGTCAAAGTCCCAGCATGCTTTGATGAGACCTGAAGAGAACAAGCAATACATCGGCCACCACCTCCCCTCCCAAAGCCCCAGGGCAGCATCACCTCCTCCTCCCACCCTGGGAGAGCACTGAAAACAGCAATACAACAAACACCACAATGCACTGAATTTATTTCCCTTTGACCAAATCCCACCGCTCAGAGGAAAGGACACCACAGAGAAAGCTGCAAGGTATGTTATCCTGACCTTCCTGACTCTTGATACAAGAACCCTGAGACATCAAACAGAACTAGCAGTACTATGGTTCAAAACACTCTTCTTTCTTTCTTCTCCCCTCCTTAAAAAAAGGAGATTCTTTACACAGCAATTGCACATTTTTAGGGAATGCTGGGGAGGCCAGAGGTTTACAAGGATTTAAAGGCAAGAATGATCTGCAGAGAGCCTCACTGAGGGTGTCCCAAGCAGCCAGGGCCACATCCAGCTCTGGAAGTCGCAGGACCAAAAGGGCTGCGAGCCTGGGATAGACTAAGTGGCATTTCAATTATCATTGTGTCTGGTACTGTCCCCAGGTACCCACTTACAGCCATCGATCTGGACCAGGATGGCCTATCTTATATTTCTTGTTCCTTCTGGCAACTCTCTACCTCCAGACAGAGACAGAAAAGAATCATTTGGCTTGATAACTACCAGCTCATTCTGATAATGCCTTCTGCACTGGCAAATGAAGACAAGAAGTTATGTTTTCACCTTTCCCCAAGCTATTAATCCAACCCCGGTATATTGTCAGTGCATCAAAGTCTATGTATTACCTAATTTATTTAGATCCACAAAGTGGTATGATTCAGACACACAGAAGCCAGTCACAGCACTAAAAAGCAAGCATAATGAGATGTTAATCCCCTTCCGTAAACAGTAAATTCAAAAAAAAAAAAAAAAAGGGACAAAAAACCAAAACTCTGCAAAGTTCACAATTGCTTTTTGCCCTTCCGTGATTTTAGTAGATTCCTTTTCTTCAATCACAGACATTCTGTTTCACAAAGTGGCACAAACAACACACATTTCCAAGACCTGTCTGACCTGTCAATGTCTTCTCTGCTGCACAGAGGATGAGCCAGCCATGAGCAGCAGTGCAGCACCTTGGTGCTGATACATCGGTGCTAATGAGCTTAAACTGGGCTTTGCACTCCACTGTATTGTTAGCAAGTGTGGAAAAATAGGAGTTGTTCACTCCTCTGTATTTATCTGTATTTGAAGTATCTAAATATGGTCTGAAATTGCCTTTATTCCCCCCCTCCCTTCCACTGTAACTTGCCTACTAATGTAATGAAATTTTCCCATCTATAAGTGTAGTGGCATAAAAACACACGGTTGGTTAATTCATGACACAAAATAAAAGGCCAACTGCGTGGCAAGCCAGAACTGTCATTTGAAATTAGGGCATTCGACAACCCTAATGTGGTTTGAAATTCAGATTTATATTAGGCCTCATTAAGCAGTTTAGATAAATTTGTACATCTTTTTATTGGGTCTTTTTATGTAATGGCTTTTACAGAATGATGTACATAAATAAAAATAAAATCTTTCAAAATCATAAAATATTTTAATATAGCATTTTTTCAAGTCCTATCATCTCTCAGCTATTAGAGTGGAAAAGGCAAGAGCCTTCACAGTTAATTAAAAATCCCAAACAACAGAAACTATGATAAAAATATCAGGTGGAAGTGTTGGGTATTCCTTCCAAAAGGATTTCGAAGTAAGCAGTCTCAAATATTCAGAGAATTAAGCATTCTTTTGTCAGTTGTCTTTTAGGTAAGGGTTATTTGTCATAATACTGGAGCCAACTTACTTTTACAAACTAATTTAAAAACAGATTTACTTTTTTATGTAGGTTCTGTTTATTATTGTCCTTGTCTCTTATGAGACCTGACATCTCCTTAGCTTAGGGCCTTGACACAACACAGCAATAAAACATGCCATGTGTAAATGTTTATGGCTTATCAATAGTCGCTCATTTACAGAAATAATTATATTTGTTCATTAGTGCCCAAAGAGCCACATGCACATTCTTCACCGGCATCCAACTACTGACTGTAGTTTATTCTTTTGCAACATCTATGTTCAGTATATTTATATGGTAGCTGTTACAGTCTAAAATTCCCTATTAAAAAAAAAAGGATTTCTCAAGATAATTCTTTTGGGAGTTTCTTTTGTTTGGTTGTTTTTGGTTTTTTTTAAATACACCTTTGGGAAAGCACCACAAAGAAAACTTGATATCCAACAGGAGATTTGGTGCAGTTTTTCTGCTCCCAGCTCTATCACTCTGCACTGTGCAAACAGGACAATTTTAAAACCTGCAGGTGTTTTCGTTAAATACATATTGATAAAACATGCTGTGCATGCTTTCATTTTTGCAAAACACAAAAAAGACTCAATGCCCCAAACGAGCTTAAAGGCCTCAGTCGAGAGTGCTAGTATTTGAATACTGAATGCTGGATAGCACCTAAGTGAGCAGAAATACACTCAGGCAGGATTTTCAAGTATTAAAAGCTATACA
This sequence comes from Grallaria varia, assembly GCA_013396735.1. Taxonomy (NCBI): domain Eukaryota; kingdom Metazoa; phylum Chordata; class Aves; order Passeriformes; family Formicariidae; genus Grallaria; species Grallaria varia. The sequence goes on along the minus strand of VWZG01013026.1, from coordinate 1,567,292 downwards.
GTGAATCTATACATAGCCACTGAATAAAGTGGAGCTCAAAGGACACTGATTGCTCCTGGCTTTTCTAACTCAGTAATCGGCAAGAAGTTTGAACAGTTTCCCCTTTACAATGAAAATGGTCACCTTAAATGCCTATATATATGAGAGCAGGTCAACTTCCAGGTAACCTCTGGAAAAATGTAATTAGTACCTAAATTTCAAAGTACAGGATTGTAAACAATCTTTTGAAAAATACTTGGTTTACAAAAGAATACCATGAGTTGCACTAAGCTATTCAGCATCCCAATAGAAATATTGCTGATGTAAAAAAAGTTGACATACAAAGTACAAAACTTCATAAACATAATACCTAACCATTCATAACATGACTAAAAAAATCCCAACATGGTGCCTTCTGTATCGATGTCTAACAAAATCTGCTGGGTTTAAGTTTTTTAAATATTTCCTACACTATCACAGTACTTGCAGAAAATCCCCACGAAACCATCTTGAGGACAGACTGTCACCCAACTTTTATTCTCACATAGTGATGCTCAGCTCTCAGATTTTTTTACACCTCTTTCTGCTTTTACTAGGAAAGAAATGTTCCCATATAGGCTGTTTTTTTCTCACAACCTTGATTCTCTGACATTTAATCCTTAATACTATGGTGATCAAAATACATTCAGGCTCCATTTGTGCATCACCTCCGCTTCTGTGTCCTGGAACGTACAAGGAGAGGCTGAGACTGCCCAGCCTGGAGAAGGGAGGCTCAGGCAGATCTCCCCCATGCGCACCTGAGCAGAGCCCACTGGCAGGACACAGAGCAGCAGGCACAGGGACACGGGACATTGCAGCTGCATCCTGCTGCCCAGCACACCTGTTCCAGAACAGGTCACTCCTGAACTGGGACTCGAAGAAGGAACTTCTGCAAAAGCCTTGCACTTTCCACTATTACTTATAGCTCAATATCATTTATATGCTATAAATCTGCAATCTGCCTTTTTTTTTTTTAAGCTAAAAACTCTCAGTATTCATCTTCCACTTTTCTTTTTCCAGTTTTCATTTCATACTGTGCACAACTGGAAGACCTACAAGCTATTACGTTCCATGCCTGCCCTTAAAAAAATAAGGGACTAATCAGTCCTTTCCTGATCTGGACTAGCTTTCTATCCAGTTACCAGCATTGTTACAAAGGTGGTAACCACTGCACTTGGTTTGCAAAATACAGAGAAAGAGCAGCAGTTTAGCAAAACCAAATCAATATTAGTCTAACAAAGACCAATCACTGGAACAAGGAGGAAGGAATGAAGACACACTTTTAATATCTCTCAATCCATTTCTATGAAATTTAACAGAGGGCAGTCACCTCAAAGATATTAAATTGCCCTGAGCGCTGAGAAAAATCTGTCAGATAGTAAAACAAGGGACTTGAATTATCATCCCTTCTGAGACATCTGAAAACTTGCCCAGCTGAGCAGCTCCCACTGAGCACCCCAGGCAGAAGCACTGCTGATGCTGATGGGGGCAGAAGGAACCTGGGAAAGGCATTGCAGGAAGGTTTAAAGGATGGAGGAGAACAGGAACTGGCATTACTGCGGGGCAAACAGGTCAAGGAGAAGATCACATGAAAGATGAGCAGAGAGAAACTAGGAATCCTTTTGGTGGGAGAGTTGGTGAGGGGAGCAGGGACAGAGGACAGCAATCTGCACACAGTGAAGCTTCATTAGTTCCACTAATCACAGAACAATTTGTTTTCAGGAAAGTATTTAGTTTGTTTGTTGTTTGCCTTACAAGGATGAGCAGGTGTCTTAATACACTCTGCATGTGGAGTAACAGAAGAACAGCCAATACCGACAGCACTCTGTTCAGGCTCAATTTATAAACGGAAAAGTGATTCTGCATTCAACAGGAAGGATAAAAACGGTATCCTGCTGTTCACAGTGGGAGACAGAATTTAAATATCCTGTAATATAATTTGGTACATCACCACATGTCAGGCTTGACTATCCTCATTTACACCAGTAAGCTCTTCCACAAGAATAAATCTTTTCAACCCAAGGCAGTAACTTCTGATTTACACCAGGGCAAATGAAAGAGCATGAGGTGCTTCTTATCATAATAAAATTTGTCATCTACTGTTAAATGTGTTAATGGCAAATATAATCATATGTTAGTATTGTATTACAAGATAACAATATTGGCACTGGGCTGAGAGGGGAACTAGACTGCAGTTTGGTATTAAGTCACTGACACCATCATCCACAAAAATCAGTTAACAGCTTCTAGTGTTCTCCAATTTTAGTTGCCTTTTAATTAAAAGAATAAATCAAATCACAACTAAAAAGAAATTAGAAGCACCACGTTGGGGAAAAAAGTTTTTCCAAGGATGGCTTTAACCTGCACCATTACATTCAGCTTTGGATGATACAAGGTCACAACAAAGGTATCATTTCTCTCAGAAAAGCCACACATTAAACTATATGGGAAATGCTGCTCCTTCTTCAACTCCCAAATTTCCTGCTGCACGATGGTGGTTGGCCACAGACAAGTTTGTAGAAGGCAGTGCCAACAAAGACCAAATCACAATAGAGACACCCCTTGCCTAAATGGTTCTCATAAACATTAAAAAAAAAAAATCCATTTCTAATCAAAGAGCCAGTTTAGAGAGATTTGGACCTGGCTTTGAGCACCTTTCTCATTCTCAAGCTCAAGTGCCCTCTGCTGGCCCCACACTCACCCAGACGGACACAATTCCAGATGCCTTTGCTCAAATATTTTGTCTGTCACTTCTTTTTTAATAGGAAACTTCATTAGAATAGGGCTTACAGACTCCTACAAAGACACCTAGTTCAATTGTTGAAATTCATTTTCCTTTTTACATCAGGCAAAATTATAAAGGGGGTTTAAACTTTGCACCAGGAATTGAAACGTGGTTGGCTTTGTTTTGATGGCTCTACCTCTGCGGATAAATGGCAGGCAGGCAAACGAACAAGGGAATGACATCACAAACCATTGGACCAATGCTAAGGAATACCAAGAGAGCAGGGAGCTACAAAGGCAAAGCAGAAGGTTAAATGTCCAGAACAGGCTGCAGAAAAGATTCAGAAGACACAAAAAGAGAGAGCATACAAAACTCAGCCATGAAATAAGTGAGGAATTTTCCCTTGGCTAAATTAGATTTCAGCCCTGGACAAAACCAGGATGATGAAGTCAAATTTCTCCACATCATTTCTCCAGTCAGGAGGTGGACGAGTCATCTTTATTTCTCCTTCTGAACCTTCTCTAAATCTACAGAAGCCTCTATACTCGAGAGCTGCTGCCTTTGATTCCCTTAGGGTTTGCAGCAATCCAGCTCCTCAGAAGCTCAGCAGGGGTAACAGAAGACTGGTCTATCTTTGAGGGAGGACAGTTTCAGACGAAGAATATTATTTATGTGAAGCAGCAATTATCCCCTGAAAGAAACCTGCCCGGACCTGAGAAAGAAAAAACTGCCCCCAAGCTGCTCCATCTTTTCCTGCTCTTACCTTTCCATTTAGATCCTTCACAAGAAAAACCTCACTGAGAAACACTTTTTTTCTCTCCATTAAAAATTACAAGCCAAAAATACATTTGGGTTTTTTTGGGGGGTTAAGGTGTTTCTCTAGTAGAGATGAACAACAGAACTGAGGCAGTAAGAAGGATCAGTAATGATAAGAACCACAATTAAAGCTAAAAATTGATCTCAGGCTGCCCTTATAAATCTTTCATTATTCTAACCATTAGCATTAGTTAGACTTCTATAAAAAAACAAATATAATCCTTGAAAGGGCAGGTAGAGAAATGAGCTCTCATGCTTGCTAACTGAAAGACCTGATAAAGGATACTAAGCATTAAGATGCATCCAGATCATTAAGTCTTGGTCTTCAAAGAATTTTCTTCATTAGCCAGTTACTTTTCATAGAAATTTTGGATGCATGTTAAAAAATATTTAATTCTCTTCCCATTATCATAAGCACCAAGGACTAGAAAAAAATAACTTTCTGTGTGTTGCTAAATCTAATATAGTTTTAGGATTATTAGGATCAATCTTCTAGTGCATTACATGAACTTTAATGCCATCAATTAAAAAGATGGGGAGGAATAATCAGGCTTAATTGCTTTAGCCAAAATAGTCGCCGGCATTCGACCACATGCCAATAGCTGCAAGTTTTCTGGAACAGAATCTTATCTCACCATCTCTGACACTGCTGTACAATACATCCACTTCTTAAAAGTGCAGACCATTTCTTAGCAATAAAAACAAAGTCAAACCTATATCTACAGCTAAATGACCTTGAAATAATTAAAATATGAATAGGTACCATTCATTTTTCTGCTCAATTTGGCATGATCATAACAAAAATACACATTTTAGTTCTGCTTTTCTAGCAATAGGTGGCACTGTCAAATCCCACTTGCATAAGCATCTCTTGTGCATCACATCGTTCTACAGTCAAGTGGAACATCTGCAGGGAAATGTGGCTAAAGTTATTTTCCTTTCTGCTTTCCTGAAACAGGACAGAGATTACATCTTGCACTTGTTTCATTTCCTGTTTTAAACTGCTTAGAAACATTTTTACAACAGTTAAAAACTCGAGAGAAATATGTTGCTACCTTTTTGAAGAGTATGCTACTTTAGACAAGTGGTGAGCTGAAAACGTGTTACACGCTCCAGGAATCTGCATGGTAACACTAATACTAAACAAAAACAAAGCCAGTTTGAAAGTAGGGATTATTATCTCAGCACTTTCATCTACCTTTTGGGGGCCTGTTAAAGTCCTTCAATTTCCACATTTTCCCAGATTCGTAGATAAGGGGATGTGCTGTTTGCCAACCATGCATATTACCTTGCACAATAAGCACCTGGCTACTCTCCCCCTTCAGCTTCTTGAGCACCTTTCCCTTCCTTCCCAACGCACCACATCCATGCTCTGTGCAGCATTCTCTCCCTGGGTTGGTACCTTTTCTTCTCCTACTAGTGCTTTGCTGGTTCTACAGTCCTGATGCTACAGAGATGCTTAACAACCACAGGCACAGCCCTGAGCTCACTGTTTACGAGGCTGATCACACACATAATTTTGTTTTTGAGGTTTGCCACTTCTCCAGTGTAATTTTCGAAGTCCCAACTCCAATATAACATGCTCCTCATCTAAGCTGTTTACATAAGGGATATAATTCACAGAAAAGAATTCCATGCTAAGTCTCTTTTGGATTTTAATTTCTTTTGTTTCAAAGTAAAATGTGCCAGGATCCCAGAAACAACAACTGCTCATCTCAACACAAAGAAAGAATTAAACACCAAACCTGTCTTTTGATTATTATGGCTAAAGCATTAAATCAGTCCTAAAAATACTACATGCCATGAAACACTCTTCCCCTCTTCCTGCCCACAGCAGCCCATCCCTGCCATTTTGCAGCACTCTCCAATGCGAAGCACGCCCGGACGGCAGTGCCACTGACAGGACATGCTTCACTCTGCATTGTCCCCTGTCCCCAGCCCTTCGTTATCTCCACTGCTGCTGCAGGGCAGCGACATGCACCGCCTGGGAGCAAGGCACTCAACTGCGACACACAGCACGGCCCTTCAGCCAAACACTGGGTCAACTTATTTCCTTCCCCAAAATGGCAGAAGACAAAGTAAATGCGTTTCTAAGCAGGGGGCATAGAGCACAAATAAATTAACATCTCACGTACTGTACCAAACTCACCGTGATGTAAGAGAAAAAGTCCTTCTACCAGGAGATTCCCCAAACACAAAGAGCTCCAAGAACAGTGAAACATAGGTGAAGCTGCTAGAAAGTTTTCTCACCTTTTAAAAAGTCTCGGTGCTTGTGTAAGGACTTTTCCTCTAAATCTCCACAACGGATTCTTTTAATTACCCAATGATTTCCAGCTGAGGTCAGCCAAAAGCCAGCAATCAGCTCAAAGCTACAGCAGATGTTTCCCCAGCTGAAGTCACTCAGCCTGATTCACTTGCCCAGCGACAAGAAACAGGACATCTAGAACTCAGGAACTGTCATATTTAGGTTCTGCGATAAGGAATTAGTACCAGGAGAGTTATCAGGCACGAAACTGTCACACACTTAAATGAGATGATAGCTTTGAATAAAAAATGTACCCCCCAAAGGCTTCATTACAAAAAGTCTGAACTGCAGAAATAGTTCTGTCAACTTTGGTTGATCAAATCAAAACAAACAGGCAAGACATCTCACTATCTGGCCAACAGAGAAGCAATAGCCGATGTATGCAGTAAAAAAAACCAAAAACAACCACCCAACAGAGCAAGTATCTTGATGCACTGGGCAGAAATTGTTGCCTTAATTAAGATAAATTACCATCTGATATTAATGACATCAATTTTTGCTTTCCTGAGTTCTCAGTTACACTGCCTCTATGTCATCAATAAATCCTACTAATACATTTACCATTAGCATTCCGGTTGATATTTTCACATTACTGTCTTGTGTAAATTTAATCTGTGTATTGGAGCATATTCCAACACATTCTGTTTGCCCTGGCCCCAGACACACCTCAAGACAGAAACCCACAGGAATACCCAGGCTGTAACCACCCAATGGCCTGAGCTGGCTGGTGCTCAGGCTGCCAGGGGGTGGAAGCCACCAACACTGGGCACATCCAGACCAACGCTGGGCACATCCAGACCAACGCTGGGCACATTCAGACCAACACTGGGCACATCCAGACCAACGCTGGGCACATTCAGACCAACACTGGGCACATCCAGAGCAACACTGGGCACATCCAGAACAACACTGGACACACGCAGAGCAACACTGGACACATCCAGACCAACGCTGGGCACATCCAGCTGTGTGCCAGAACACACTCCAACACTGGGCACATCCAGAGCAGCACTGGGCACATCCAGAGCAGCACTGGGCACATCCAGCTGTGTGCCAGAACACACTCACCCTGACCCTTAAAGAGAGATAAGCTGGGATTGCTCTGCGTAAAACACGTGTGCCATGGCAGAGCAATGCCATCCACTTTGGCTCCACTCCCTCTCCAGACTGGACATCCCAAACTGAGCAACCACCACAGCCAGCACGGTGTAATACAGCTCAGGCTTGCTTGACAAATATTTGCCATTACTGGTTGTTGCTCACTGTTATCAGAGACACGGCCTAGCTGTACATAAACCCAACCTTGTCTGAAGCCAATGAATTTCCCTGGAGTCTCAGTCTCTTGGAAAAGTCCCATCACAGTGACCTCCCAGTCCCCTAATAACAACATCCCCCACACCTTGTACCCACGGACTCAAAGTGTCCACAGGTAGAAGGTGCTGTGACTCCACACTGAGAAAGTGATGCCTCAGAGCAGTGCCCTCTTGTTTATTATGAGGCCCACGGTAAATTAAGATTAAAAAGGCAGGTTTCTGCTGTGCAAGAGAACTATTACAGGACACAGAGCATACCAACAGGTGTGCTCTGTAATAATTTTTCAACTGTCACCTTGATTTATATATAAGATGAGCTCGTACAGCACTACACATCCTGAATTATTACATTTGTTGCATGTAAATCATCGAGGTTTAGATGCTAAGGGCAGTAAATGTTGCATTGATCACTGCTGCAAAGCTGGCTAATCCAGATACCTCCTCAAAAACCCATAATCTAAAAAGATATATATTATCTTCATTGAGCAATTAAAATGAAATTTTATTTGTGAAATTCCAATCTGCTTAAAAAAAACAAGAGTAGACTGCATAAACATTAGTCTTTTAGAGAACTTTTGAAAATAAGCTACTAGTAAATCTTCCCTGCATGTGGAACAGTATTAAATTTCAGCTCTGCCTCTGGCATAATTAAGTACCCACCACAGCATAATACCTTCATTAAATTAAGGTGTTTGGAGTGAAATGTAAATTTGTCTTCAGATATGAGGTTGATATTTCAACCCCTTCACAGCCTGAATATCATTATGGGGGGCGGAGGAGGGGGAAGCACGGAATAAGCAAAACAGAGTTATTGAGCATTCCTCTTCTCTGGGTACTGCATAATCAGTAAATATAACAATTAAATGCCCATGTCTCTGCCACCTCCCACCAAGGGAGAAGAGAAAATAAAAAGAGACACAACAAAAAAGCTAAGAGTACTTTTTAACTGTTGCCTCACTCAAAATAATTACTACTTTATTAATTCTTTTGACATTCAGGTGAAAGTTATTTTTCTTCCATCAACAATAGTCCTCTCTGTGGGAAACAAAAACAAAAAAAGTAAAAAAAAAAGCCCTTTCCAAAAGAAAAAAACCAACCAACTATGTCCCCACTCAAAGCCTGTATCACTTGGGTCACTGAAAAAACAGGGACTGGTTACTGAGAGAGTGAAGTACAACACTGGTTGCCCTTGGCCAACGGGAACCATTCCTGTCACCTCCTCTATTCAATCCCCCATGGATGACTGACCAAACAAGATCAATTCATTTTTAGCAATGGCCAGTCAAAACTAACCTTAAGATCAGGCTGGTTTTATCTTGATCTATACTTTAGATTCATTAATAAATATGCCATTGAATCAGGTTTATGCTGAAACTCTCCTTACTCAGATTACATTCCCAAGCCCTTTCATATTAGGCAAAGTGCAGGAAATATCTGACATTCAACCAATTAATACTTCTGTAGAAATACGAGATACTAGAATGATTTGGGGGTATTCCAGTTTTGTCAAAACATTAAGATGTAATTGTAGAATAACCATTATTTAGTATGTTCTTCATAAAACAAAACCACTGTCCTTTTAAATATTTCTGTGTCTATGTATAAAAAACACTTCATAAAGGTACTAACAATATTAGTGGGGAGCGTTTTAAGGGGGAAAAACCCACAATAACTACGAGTACCATAGAAGTAAAAATATTTGGCGATTTATCATGACTTCTGGAACACTGCCCACTTAGTTTGCTCAGACCTGAGTTACAATTCTGCATAGTCTCAAATTCTCATTCAGTTTTAAGGTCCAGAAATGAATTCATGTATTTTTCCAGGCTATAAAAAACCCCAAACATTCATTAGAATTTATATTTAGAATTGTTCCTACAGTGTGCCTGCATGTCTGAATATGCAGATATGGGGTAATAAAACACTTCCCTTCATAAAGCCTAATATAAATGTCATTGTAAACCAATAACTGTCAGGTTAAGAACATCAAAATTCCAAATATTACAGGAGCTTAGAAAGATTAGAATTATCTGTGAATCTACCTTATCACTTCAACTACTCTCAGTGTAAGTTAGAACAATATTAGGCAGTTTTCTGGCTTGTCTGTGTATCATGTTTGAAGCCTCAAAAGATGATTTACAGCAATCAGCATTTTAGAATATAAATCTTCATCTACTGCAGCCTAGAAAGTGTGCACATTAAAAACAAGCTTGTGCTATTAAGCTGGAATAATAATTACTTTTCTGTATTTATCTCCCAATGTTACCACAGCCAAATAAGAAAAAAAGCAAACATTCAAGCACTCATTTACAGACATTCTCTTTATAATGAGAACAACAATAAAAGCTATTAGATGGCATATAGCTAAAGGAAAAAGCTTTTCCTTTAGGTCAAATATATCAGTACTAGCTTGTAATAATCAAAACAGAAAGATTATTCCTTTAAAATCCTTTAATTCTTGATATCCACAGTTCTAATCCTTAAGTCATTGTTGAAGGCCACTTTAATGTTTATGTTACACTGTTTAAATTTTGGTGTCAAGACATTTTTCCTAGTACTAAACCATTCATGCTTCACTTCTGTAATTTATGTCATTTCAGAAGCCCTTAATTTAATTAAAACCTTGTAAAACTAAGGAGGTTTGACTTCATTTTCTATATGCAAAGGAAGAGAAGCACATTACTTGATATTTTGTTTGAACAGCTCATTTCAAAATTTATTATAGGTTGCTATCACACCGAGAATAATAAAGATATATTTTTAATTACTTCTGCTCACAAGAACAGGCTAATACATATCCCATCAATATTATGATCCCCTTGGATGGAGGGAAGCTAAATGCTAACCCAAACAGATTTTAAAGCTATAATTACTTGGTAAACAAGGGAATCATACTAAATAATTATGCACTGAGTTCATATTAAATTAAACCAAAAGAAGTTTTTTTAGACACTCGGTATTGTATTTTCCCCTCCTCCTCCGGCTGCTGCAGTGTCACCGAGGATGTCACTACCCGGGTGACACTGCCCTCCCGGACTGTGGCGCAGCAGGCACAGGGCGCTGCTCTGCCTCCCTCCTCTCCGGTGATGGAGCGCACATAAAGCTCCGGGGCCGCGTCAGGCTCACCATATTCAGCAGCAAAACGTTGCTTTGATGATGCAGAGCCCAACTAGAGAGCAACAAACCACGAGGTCACCCAGGCAAGGTCATGCAGGAAGATTATTTCTAATCTGCTTTAAAAATATTATTAGGGCTTTTTTGTTGTGGTGTCTGTAGCTAGGCTCTCTGGTTGGCTGAACTATCGATAAACGCTGCTATCTATAACAGGGGGGAAAAAAATTTCCCAGCTCTTTTGCCCACTCAGCCATTTAAAACACTTTTCATTTACAAGGACTGATGCCCTTCTCTGCCACATTGTGTATTTAACTATGACCGAAAAAGAAGCACTTAAAAGATCATGCTAGAATAGAACACTACATACACAACACAACTAAGTTTCTCAGAGCAGTCTTTACATGAAAGATACAGGCTGTAAAGACTAATAATTCCCTAGAACACTTTGCTTTTCTCCCCTCAGCATCTCTCCCCACCCCAAAACACATCAATTGTGAGCTTTGCTAAATCTGCAGGTATTACTGTTAAAGGTCTTGCTAGCTCTGCCTTCTGCAGTGCAATCACCTGGTAAGGAAGCAGCGTTTATCACCTCGCAGGGATGAGAATTTACCAAATTTCCAGAAAAGCAAAACATCTATTTGTTCTGAGCACAGAGGAAAGTACACGACGAAGGGCTGTGATTTATGGACCTGATCCAAAACTTCCCAAGTTACTGAAAAGCTTTTCCATCAAGTCCATTGGACTTCCACCTAAGACTGGGGCAGCGATGGCATCAGGGAATTTGGCCTGAGCAAAGTATGAGCATTGCAGGCTATTCCATGGGGCAGAACAGGATAATCATACTCATCCAAACACTTTACTTGTTAGAGAAGAACTAGAAAGGATGTTTTTTAAGCTGCTACAAAATTATGCGACTGTAGAATGATGTTACCATTTTGTATTCTGTGGTGGTTTTTTAATCTTTAATTAGGCTACAGAATAGCAAAGATGAATCACACCTTATTAAAAAATTAAAAAAAAAAAAAATCAAACCTTGCCATTAAACTCCTTTCGCATGTTTAGCACAAAGAACATTTTGTACCAAAAAAAAAGTACAGCATTAGACATTGGTTTAATCCACTAAGTAGCTCTAACGTGGCCTATATTAAAGAAGTCTTTAATTGTGATTTTAAATGATTTTGCTTATCTAGCCCAATGCCATCCTGAAAACCTGTTCCACCATCTCTCAGCCTCAGGACCAAATCCTAACACAGCCCCTGACTCAGCACAGCACAGTACACAGGGCCAAATCCTTTCCTCCAGTCCCTGCTGTATTTGGTAGTTATTCCTGCAGTATAAAGTTGTATAAATGGTGTGTTAGCCCAACTCAAACACATTAATCACAGCTCTGCTTGTCCCTCCCTCCTCTGACACCAACCTCTCCAAGGCCAAGCTCAGCCAAAGCCACCAGGCAGCCCTGGATTTACCTCTAACTAATGGACATTTGGTCAAAAGAAGGGATTTACAGCAACAGCTACTACTGATGATACATTTCTTCTCATAATGTCAAAGCTTGGCAGTCTGAAAGGAGCTCCCTTCTCCCAACTTAGTGGGAGATGCAGCTGGAATTGCTTTATGTTTGAAAATAGTAAATCCACGCCTGGAGAATACAGAACTAACAACCAGGTACAGCTTCAGGGAAAACCCAAATTATTCACCTCCATGGCTGAGCCAGTTAATGCCTCCATGGACTACCCAAAGCTTTTGTTTAACCCTGAAATAAAGTTGTACTGAGAAACTGAAGAGTTTTTATTTCTGAAACTCTCACAACCTGACCTTCCAACTGACAACAGAAGGACAAGCTGTCCAAGCTAGTGAAGCACAGTCTGGTGGGCAAGTACAGGGAGGAACAGGGAGAAAGCTTCTTCCAGACCACTCCGAGATCGCTGCACAAACACCAGAATGCAGTGTGTCGAGATCTGTAGGGATGTGTGCTGGGTCTATTGCAACAAACACCTCCACTGAGCAGCTGCAGCAAGGGCTTGGACCAAACAACCTTCCAAACCAAACTAGTATTTTACAGTCTAAAATGTGCAGTATTTGAATCTAGAAACAATATAAAGATGAGAAGGTAGTGTGCTACCGGACGCGCTTCAAATTAAAATTAAACTTGACATATGGGCAAAATGTGTCAGGAAAAAAAAGATCACGACAGTGAGAAAAAGGGTAAGATTTTTCCTTTATGCAAAAATATTCAACTGCACAAAAACAGATGAGAAACAAGTAATTCTGCAGTAAAAAAAAAAAAAAGCTGTTGGCTGCGGCAGATCACAAGCTGCACATGAATCAACAATATCATGCTGTTCCTCACTCTCTAAATATATACTATGTTTATATTTCTATAGGGCTGTATAAACAAGAAAACAGACTGAACTAATCCTTCCAACTCTGCTCAGTCACAGTCCTGCACAGTCTCCAGCACTGCACTTGAAGAATGAGGAAAGCCAGACAAGGCCCCGAAGAGCACCACAAAGATAATCACAGAAAACATGACCTACATAAAACCAGACTGAAAAAAATTGCAATTGTTTAGTCTAAAGAGGAGTCGATGCATTGGACGGGACAAGGCAACACAGTTTCAAGTGCAGATAATGCAGAAGTAAAAAGAAAAGGAAGAGCCTTGCTCATATTCATGTAATTATTAAGTCAGCAACAACATGCCATCTAACTGCACAAACCAAAGTAGAGATTGAGATTCTGAAGCACTTTTTAATGACAGAGAATGACTTGGGTAGGTGGGACAGAGGTTGCACAGATTGACCATCACTGGAGGCCTCTAAAAATGGCTTAGCTGAATACCTGAAGCCCATCTCCATTAAGGAGATTGCTTCTTCTCCTCAGGCAAGAAACGAAGCAGAGTCCCTCTTAAAGCCATCTCCAGCCCTATTTTTGTATGATGCTATCATTTCTGCTTGGCTGGAGTTGGCCACGTTATCTAGCGGTGTATGACTGTTATAACTGTAGCTATTTCTTGATTTTGCTGGCATCCACTGCCCATAAAACCCTCACCTCCAACAGCAGCTCCCCTGCCTTCGATGTCATTCCTGCCCTGAACCCCAACAACCCAGTGGCAGCGCTCATATAGAGAGAGGTTAATGGGTAAAGTCCAGTGCAGAACCCCCTGATGGCGCATCCTAAAACCCAGAGCATGGTGCTGGCTGGTAACACACACTGTTGTGCCTTTTTGGATCAGCCTTGATTTGGCAGAATAATCAAACGCCTGTGTGCAGCACAAGGATTTTATACGTGTCAAAGTGTTGCACAGGCATGTGTGAGGCAGGGGGGTGGAAGGTTTAATACAGTTATGAAGGAAATCATGCAGAGACCAAATCTTTATCATAGTCTGAATAAAAATATTTCAAAAATCTGAATATTCCTCTTTTTCCCTCGGTTCTTGCAATGATTTGCATTAAAATGGTGGAGGTTTGGGTTTTGACAAGATTCATCTCAGACCAAACCAGTTCAGTTATAAGCACACCTGGTTAAGAATTCACTTTGCTCCAAAGCATCAGATCACCTCCTGTGAGGCCTGGTATTTCACAGAAATCGTATTATTCCATTATGAAATACTTCTGGAAAAAAGTTACCATATCAATAAGATCTACTTATTGTTTCCCACTGGCACTAATTAAGTATTTATCTTTAATTAGTAGAAAAATGTATAATTTATTAACTCTTTTCAAAACTATTATAAGTTCAACTCAATGGCAATTCAAATGAATGGTAATTCAAAGATTGATGTGGTTTGTCCTTTTTTCCAGCTGTACTTGTACTTTTTTCAGGTGTCCTTGACCTTCAAACCCCTCGTTTGGGGGTGAATTTCCCAAATTTCTCAGACTGCACTCCAAACACCTTCATCTTGGTAGGGTTGACACAAGCACTCCAAGCAAGATTTGCTTTGTGCTCTTTGCTGGAATACATAAGAAAAACTTTGCTCACAGACACCATTCCCAGTGTCCTGTTTCCAAGATGTTTCTCTCTTTTTACCCTAATTCATACAAGAGGACCAAGAATATTCTTCTGACTTTTCCCACCCAATTCTGCACTTTCATTCTACAGATGGGGCTTTGTTGTTACCAGCTTCTATGTCCCAAGTTCCCCCTGCCTTGAAGAAAAACTCCAGTGTTTTTAAAGTCTGGGTTCATGTGAACAGGCCTCCCATCATCCAAGTGAGTCAGCACAATAACCATATGCCTGAGCCCGAATCCAGATAAAAAGATCTGTAGAGCCTTATTCAACGAGAGCAGAAAATTCCTACTTGGCTCTGCTTTTTCATGGCTGAATTACAATCTCACACTATGCAGCTCCAATTTTCCTGAGGGAATGTTTTTTTTTTGCCCTTCTTCTGAACATAATACTAATCCCATCATGTGTTTGTCATGTCACTCCTAAGGCTTCTGAGAGTTTTTTGTGCATTCTATAGAAAACAAAGCTTGTCTTATTACTGTGCACTTCATTTAAAGGCTACCAAGGTAATGACCTTACAATATCCCACCTGTAGTTTTCAGCAGCAGCAAACCCTCATCCTGCTACTGGTCTTGCAATACATGGACACCGTTTTCTTTTGCACAGCACCTCAAATCATCACATTTCATGGAAATATAGGAAGGACTAAAATTAACTACGAAGGAAAACAGAGCATCTCTCCTCTCCTGCCACTCCCTCCTTCCACAAACAGCACTGCCACACACCAGTGCTCTCTGAAGAGTTGCTATCTAACTAAACCTTTCTTCTGGAAGGTGATTTGAAAGAACACAGCAATCTAACTTAAAAAAGCAAATTAAAATATTGGTAGGACTGGGAAACAAAAAATCCAGGCCACACTTCAAAAAAGCTCACAACAAAACAAAACATGAAGAAAGGTGAATACAACAGCCTTGATTTTTGCTTTATTCACTGACTACAAAAAAGTTTCAAGTTGGAGATGAGACCATTTCATCTCTGTATCTAAAAATATAACCCCTACTTTAATAGAAAACTTTTTATCCTGGATGTAATGGTAACACACGTGTTAGGAGTTTAAAGGCAGACAAGCCATAGGCACTTCCACTCCCTGTAAAACTTCTAAAGAATATTTCCTTAACCTACATCCGAGTCTGAAACATTCTTGAAATTTTTCACTGACTACAGGAGAAAATGTAACCTCTTAGCGAGTTAAGTTGGCAGCTTCTTAGAACAGGACATGAATGCCCTCTAGTACCGAGCAACATGAGGGATCACGAGCCTGAAGGACACCAGGAAAAGTAACTGGGAACCAGGGACAGCAACAGAGATGGTCTCTCTGTGCTCCTCAGAAGGCACCTCTGCACTCGCAGAGCCTCCCTCGCCTGGGGTTTGCCAGTCCCTCGCTGCTGCTGCTGCTGAGTCCCCACTGCTGTGAAGGCTCCACGCAGGGGCTGCTGCACCAAAAGCACAAATAAAGATAAAATACCGGAACAGCAGGGACTGTGCAGCAAATCTGCCATGGCAGAAAAGGGTGGCAAGAGCCTCCACATTGCCAGTGCTGCCCAACAGTGAAAATGAACCACCTCTCTAAGAACGTGACCAGCGCAACACAGCACGGTCACCCTACTGATAAGTTCACAGGTGATTAGTATAAGCCTGGCAACAGCTGTTCAGGTTTCAACTCTAAATCTGCTCTTAAAACATTTTGAAATAAATATTCCTACTTTCCATGTCTTGAAAGAAGTTCCCTCTCTATGCCAAAAGTAAGCTTCATTCTTAGGCCAAAACGTCTTCTTATCACAAGTTAAAAAAGCAGTATGAAAAACAAACATCATTCTGGGAAGCATCTCACTCATTTAATTTGTATACACACTTTGCCTCAAACTTAAAAAGAAAAACAAACAAAAAGTCTCAGGCATTCTAGACTACCATGTTATTGTGCCAGAAAAATTGACAATTTAATTTGTCTAAATTTAGTATGTGGAAAGAGACACATTTTAGTGGAGCCTAAAAATAAAGCTTTAACCTTAAATTAAAGAGACAAGTAATGTCCCATTAGATACAACAGATGCTCCAGAGAAGTCTGTCAAACAATTTTGTGAGTCAACTTAGCACTTTTTATAGTTACAGCTGGAGGTCAAGGGGCAATTAGAGTTCATGTAGCCTGACCTCCTGTACGTCAGCGTGCTGTGGCATTGCATTGGATGACTCCTCGTTTGAGGCCAGTAATCCATGTCGAGCAATGGCAAAACTCCTAGACTTGATGCAAAGCTTCGGAGAGATGGGTGACACCATTTCCTTTGGTACTTCATCCTAGTGTTTACACATCTGTCCCTTATTCCCTATTTCTCTGTCTACCTAGGGAGGGATGATTTGGGCCCTTCCTTGTAGGTGCAGAAAATTAGTGCTGATTTGTTGTTTCTGAGCTCTGAAATTTCTCATTCTTCCATTTCATATGAACTTCAATTAATATGCCCTTTCTTCTTAGCTGTAAAGCTTAGCATCTGACTGAACCAGAATACATTATGTCAGCATACAGACAGGATCAGTATAGATAATTCTGCATTACTCCCTGCCCTCATTATTTACCACTTTGGTAATCTTTGAGTCATTTGCAAATTTTACCACAGTTCCATGTACTTCAGATCAATGATGAAACTGTTAAATGGTGTCAGGCACAGTGCTGATCCCTATGGAGCTGCCCTCTATTATTATGACTAATTTTTTAGGTTTGTCAGTTGGCCAGTTCTTAATCCTTTTAACTTCTGCTTCACTGATACAGGGCAGTGCTATTTTTCAAACTGGAATGTCATGCAATGCGAAGAACTGTCTTTCTAAAAGGGCTGTTACAGCTACACCTTCACCTTTGTCAGCCAAACCTTTGAACTTCTTTAAACACTGAAATTAAGCTTGCTCATGATTCATTTCCTGTAAAGCTGCACATACTGAGAATTACATCCCTATTGCTTATTTCTTTGTAAATGAGTCTTTTGAAAGATTCCCACTATCCTTCCCAGCACTGATGTCTGGATGTTCAATCTGCAGTTATTTCAAGTCTCTCCACGTCTGTCTCCAGAACAGAATTCTGAACCGAAAGAGACATGGAGAAACGTGGAATTAACCATGGACTGAATATCTGATCTTACCCTGTCCTTACCATTAACTGTTCTTACCGTGCCCTCTCCTGAACAGAAACAGACACAGTAAGAAGAGTTCATGGTACAAGTGTTGATGCATTAACACAGTTAATGACATGAGAATTTTTTTTTTAAAGTCATAGGATATTAGGATAAAAAAAAATTGTCTTTCACATTTACATCCCCTGTAGACAAAACAGGTTCCCTTCTCCTTCTGACCAAACTTTCTGGACTGCCTATACAGAGACAATTACAGGATTTTTAACATCCTTTAGATACCTTTAGAAAGGAGATTGTGGTAAATTGGCAACAACTCCCGTAAGAATATGAATGCTCCTCACTTTTCTGAACTTCAGATGCTGAACAGCATTCAAATAGTGCCCTCCAGTACCATTCACACATTTCTTGCCACTGTATTTCATCCTACAGGGCTGCGGCAATCCCAGTGAAGAGAACCTCCCAAGCAAACACCTTAACCTCTGCTGAAGTCCAGAACTGATACAGATGGCACTCAGAGAAAGGCCCTAAATCAAAAATGTTGCCTACTGACCATGCAAAGGGTTGTGCCTATGCCAAAATTCCAGCAACACGGCTCAAGTAACTTTCCACCCTCAAAAAACCCCAAACTGAGACATGGGAGCCCATTTAGCCCTGCCCTGTATCCCTAACCATGGGTAGAGCCAAGGGTAGTGGTAGTGATCCCGTGACAGTATTTGGCAATTCCCACTCCCAGTCTACAAATCCAGCTGTGACAGAGCCAAGTCTGGTGTCTTTCCATCTCACCCAGAGAACTACACATACCCCCAGCTTAGCAGGAGAACAGGACAAAGTGTTTTCCAGGAAAACATTAATAAGTATGAAAAGAAAAAGTACCACGGAGCTACCCATATTTGATTAATTTGATTGATTCTAATAGTAACAAACAACTTTTCGCTACCTGGTGATTTTTTTTTTTAACAGAGAGCCCAAAATATGCCAACCCCCTTAACTCTGTGTTGCACCTTCCTCCCCTATAATCAGTCCTAGTGTAGACTGCAACTCCACGTGAGTGGAGGCAGCAGACTGAGCTCTGTGTAATTACCCATTTGATCTTAGTAAGACACTGAATTCTAAAATTCCAAGGCTGAGGACTGTGCACTGGTTCACTGCCATGTACATGGGTACTACTTAAGCAACTCCAGCCTGAAAAGCTGCCTACACTCAGTATTTCAACTCCTCTAAAACAAGTATGTATTACTTAACATACTGCATTACAATAATAGAACTCTTATGCACAGCTTCATTACTTTTAACCAGGTCAATGTAAAGAACAATACAAAGTAAAACTCTAGAAATGGAAAATGCCCAACTATAAAATTTCTTTTCAATTTCATTAATGAGCACATAGATTTGGGCACACTGTGTTAACAGAAACAGTAACATATTAATTTACAATCCCAAAGAAATCTGGTTATTTATCTCAGCTCCTTAGGAAAAAAAGCTTCATTCTTAAAAAAACTATACTAAACATCACTATTAATCCTGTTATGCTCTTTTATATAATTTGTTTCTTTGCTACCTCATCAATAGACCCCAATATTTTTCCACTATTTACATACAGGGCAGAATTATTAATCCTAAATAATCTATTTGCTCTTTAACTTTTTTTTTTTTTTGGTGCTAACTTCCAAATATCTGTGCAAATTGAGTATTATAATAAGCATAAAAGACAAGTAGATCAGTCACCAAAGAGCCAGGAAACATTTTGCACCAGGTCTCCAAAACGCGAGTCCCACCCTGGCCAGTTGCCTCTGTAAGGGGAGAGAAAGAGCTTGCAGCACTTTGAACTTCATACTGTCTTGATTAACAGACTTTCAAAGAAGTAAAACAGGGAGAAAAGCAGGCGAGATGAAGCCATTCAGTGGCCATCAATCCCAAGTTTTATTAAAAATAACAACTCCGTGGCTGAAGAAACACAAAAAGGTGAAGCAATGAGGTAGGTGAGTTTCTGACTGTTTTGAAATCAAGGAGTAAAATATTTTAGTTACAAAGCAATTATTGCCTATTAACCATAGAAATCATATTAAAGGTCCCATTCTTTCCTCAGAAAGCACTATCCAAACTGAATGGAGGAAGGAATATGCAAATATACTTGTGTCTTTAAAACTGCCCTAGAGGCACCTTGTGTTTCAGAGGCAAGAATTAAGTTCCAAGGGGTCTTTGAAATCCAGTGTTAAACAGTTAGTGAGGATTTTTGTGAATCTTGTTGGACTGTCAAACTACTGTTTCATTAGACATAAAGACACATTATCAGTGAAAAACAGTAGCTAATATTTACCATTTTCTATTATAGCTGTACTTTTTCTATAGAATATCCATCAACAAGCTTACACAGATGCACACACATCATCTGATATTTAATGCTTGCTGCTTTGACTTCAATTGATTTCCAATATTTCTTATTTCCAATTTATTTATCCCTACTCATCTCATGAAGGACTATGAGTAGTGCCACTGGATCTGTGATCCTACTGATTACATTATCCTATTTATGTTTATTAACAGCTTGAACAACAAACTCTCTTATTGCACTGGACAAACCTAACTAGCTTTACATATATATATATATATATTTATCTAACTTTGCATAAACCGCTGCAGTGCTGCTGGAGCTAAGAAAGGATTCGTTTAAAGTAAATATTAGAAGCTGAACAAGGTGTAAAGTAAAAGCGATATAAAATACAAACTTATCAGTTTAGTTAGTAGAAAGGTTAACAGAGCAAGACATATTATCACCAAAATTTAAATACAAACATGTAAATATCAGCTAACCTGGATCACTGCCAATATTTAGTGAAAGAATATCCCAATAGTCTAGTATGATACTATGCTCTATGTGCAGCCTTGGTAAAAACAGAGTCAAAGTTAAGGAGGAGTACCTTGGTGGAATTTTAATGCTTTGATCTGACAACTAGGTCTGAAATGCAGAAACTGTAACAGGATTTATGACCCATATAAGAGTTCAGCTCTTTTTGTACCAAGAATAATATTCATTTCTCTATTAATGAAACAGCAGCACAGTACAATTGACAAGCATAAAATTATTCAGGAAAGTATTAGTGAGACAGCTAAAAGAAGGAAGAAACTGAGAAAAATAAAGCTTTATGAATTGCCCTAAACAAGTCCACTATGTAATACTACACAGGCAGTAAACGACTTCCAGAGCCAACTTAGCTCACATTCTGTCCTTCATTCATGGTGGGCAGCCAGATATTTGTGAAGGATGTTTGTCTGGGACCAGGAATGCAGGAAATAACTTTATCAGTGTTTGCCTACAGTTTGCTAGTACCAACTTTAAATTATCTAAATCCAGGATTAGTTGCTTTGGAGCACAACACCACAGCATCCTCCTCAAAGAAATACCAGAAACTCATCTTTAAAGAGTTCCACACTGCCCAACCACTGCTGCCACCACCACAGTCATGGGGAACTGCTGCTACAGCAGCACAAATAAGTGGATTTTAGCTGTGCCAGCCTGGAGCAGCTGGAAGCAGCAACCCCAGGGAGCAGCCAGAGTCCTGAGCCTGAGGAGGTGCCACATACACAGTCCCATCAAGCCTCCGACACTCAAGTGGGATTTACAGTCCAATCCATGACAATTTTCTGTCTCCATTTCCACAGCACAATTTTTCAAAAAGCTGATTAATGCTCCACCAAACACAGCCAGATTTTAGGTGGCCAGAAGCACATTTCCCAACACAATTTTATTCACTGGATCTGCCAGCCAAGCACCAGATAAAAAGCCTTTTTGCCAGACCAAAACCCCAACTTCCCCCACCAGCCTGCCCCTTTAGCCACGAGCAGCCTGGTTGTTCTGTAGGATCCTTCAAAGATGGGCCTCCACATAAAACCCAGAACTGTGCCCAGGATGCTCTCGGGTTCCCACGTGCCCTTGCCAGTGGCACTTGTCCCCATCTGCCCGGCAGCCCCGAGCAGAGCAGGGACAGGACTGAATGAAATGTCACAGGCAAGACAGACACTACAAATAGCACCACACGTTCAGCAAGCCAGCACAGAGCATATGGATTCCAGGGGTAAACTGAGCATCTAACTGTGGTGTATATCGTTCTCTTTTTTTTAATAAAAATGGAAAATTGAATTGAGAATTTTAGCCTGACTGTATGCTGAAAGCTTATTCTATAAAAATGTCTGTAAAATACTAACATCCTCACACTTTTTCCTTTTTTTTTTTTTTTTTTTTTAACTGATTCAGACATCTAAATAGAGAACTGAAAATTTGGGCACATTTGTCCCTGTCTTTGACAGATACTGTAATAGATAATAGTTCATTTATTGAGCCAAATATTACTTAACATTATAATAACAGTGCATATTATTTCTATTCTTCATTTTATTTAACAGTTTGTGATGTATAAGCCAAAAGAGCCTGGGATAAAAATTGAAAAATTATTAAAAATAGAGAAGAGAGTTAGGCAATGTCTTACTAGTTAATTTTATCTTCCCATTTTTGTTATGCCTGGCAGATGATGGGTTTATACTTCCTCATATCATAAAATCCGGTTACAGGAATTTCTCCTGTGAACCGTAATTTCTCCTCCTTAACATTTCCCACATTGCCTTCCTAAAAGTCAGAAGAGTTAAAAATACAAAATGTGGTCTCCTCATCCTACAGAATGTCCATCCTATTAAACCCTTAGAGCAGAGACTGCAGAGGAAGACCTGGAGACCAGTGGAATGGGCTGGAGTGATGCTTTCCCTAACTAGGTGGAAAAGATCAAGATCTGCCTTATTTTTTTCAAAGATGCTTTTCACCATCTGTGCTCATGACAGTTTTATTCTGGGCCAACAAATGGCCTTTTCTGAAATGCAAAATTAAGTTGCAATGTGGTGATAAAGTAGACTGAAGAACAGACATTTCTTAAAAAACCACCATCTCTCACTAAGTATTCTTTTTGTATCATGAATCAATACAGATGGTTGTCAGTGAAATGAAACCCCCAGCAACTACAAAAAAACAGGGACCACGTAGGGACATAAGTGGGGCTAAAGCTTTGTGTATTTTCTGGAAGAGAATTAATATTTTAAAAAAGACAAAGAAAATATTTGCGCACACATTCACAGAGAGAAATACAAACGTACCAGTTCAGTGGAGGGGAGGAAATCGTAATGCTATTTATCACATCTCAGTGCTATGAGATAATATTTTTCTCGAAAAAGTGAACTTAAAACTCCATCTACAACTATCCAGAATATTTATCTACTTTGCAGTGCACAGCATTCTGTAATGTACTTATTGTTTCACACTGCAGTTTTCTAATAAATGGAATTGTAATAATTTCCATTTCCAACCAGCACCAAATAAACCTCCCATTGGTGTGTCCTTCTCCATCGTTATAGCTTGTATAACCCCAAGCAACTTCCTAGTCATAGAAAAACTGTATTAAATCCTTACAGAAGAAAAAATTTAAACAAAACCCACATATTGCCAAATGATGTATTTGAAATATTCTTTTTATTTTCATGTGCAGACTTAAGCTTAGAGCATTCTGTCTCTC
Organism: Grallaria varia; assembly: GCA_013396735.1. Classification (NCBI taxonomy): domain Eukaryota; kingdom Metazoa; phylum Chordata; class Aves; order Passeriformes; family Formicariidae; genus Grallaria; species Grallaria varia. The sequence continues at coordinate 1,544,325 of VWZG01013026.1, read as the reverse complement.
TGGCAGGAAGAGAGATTATCACTATCACTTAAATCACCACAAGAAATACTGTTCCAGTTCTACTGAGGTGTTAGTGATGTTATCATCTCCCACTGGAGAAGGAAAATTCAGGGGTGGAGTTTGGCAAGGTTCAAAATATAGGTTTCTACACTTAAATCTTAGTTTGAAGCTTACAGACTTGATTCAGCGTTGATTAATGGAACTGACTGTGCTTCAACTCCCGGCTAAATCACAGTTAAAAGGCAGATGAGAAGATACAGTTATGCTGATGATTCAGAAATAGAAGCATTTGAATAGCTATCAAACATCTTATTTGACTTTATCAGACATAGGAATATTTATGTGAATGAAAAAAATCAGTAAGGAACAAGCTGAAGGATAAAATGTTACATTTCTCTAACATGTGATTGTGTAGCACTATTTTCCAATAGCTTCATGTCATTAACACAATCTCTTTTTCATCAGAATATGAATTTTTATTATGAATCTCTTTATGTAATACTAATCTTTCTATTATGACCTGAGGGAATATACTGTAATAATATTAGAAATCTTCAGTTGTTTCTTCAGTCAGCGATTCAAAGTTGATGTTCTGGTTTAAATAGAATTAAATGACTAAAGAAATGATGGGCATTATGCCATGACCTTTTAACTTCCCCTACCCAGACCAAGAGCACAACTCACGTACTGGAGGAAGCCAATGCCCCCTGGAACAAACGGTGGCAGGATTGTGATCGATCACCTTAAGGTCACAACAAAGGTGTTACATCACGGTGGGAGCCCCAACCCTTCAGGGTGTGCTTCTCTCTAAATGCTGGGCAGCAAGCAAGAGACTCCAGAGGCAACAGAAGAACTCCTGTGCCAGAAACATTAGGTGAAGGACCTGGAATCAGGCTAAAAATCTGTTAAATAATAGCACCAAAGCAATGATTTTCAACCCTGTGATACCCAAATCTTGCCATGTAAGCACTCTTCCTTCTGATCCCTTCAAATGAAACCTAAACCAACCCAAAAGTGCCCCCAGGGATTACTCCACTTTCAGAGTTAGGCTGAAACCCATGGCTGCTGTTCAAGGACCTTTGGAAAATTAAAGGGACAAAGAGACGATTCCCCCTCTCAGTTCGTGATAAAACAGGGGAAGATGATGTGCCCTCCCTCTCTGAGCATTAACTTGGTCTCTTCAGACTCCCACCAACCCCCCCTGCCACCTGTGGCGTGGTCTTTACACCAGTCTGAAATACACGTTGTCAATTAGCAAGTCAGCCTGGCCCTCAAAAGCTGTGCACATGCAAGGGTTAAAAAAATTTTGAGACTTTTAAGTCATACTTTCCATTGGCTAATCATTACTCAGCTTGAACTCCTGACGGTGAACTCCTTGACACTAATGAGCCCACATCTGGCTCCTCTAACTCCAAATTACTTTGCTCTATGAGCTCCTTTTATTAGCAGAGCAATGACCATAATGAATTTTTGACAAGGGACGGCTATTCAGCACAAATCAACTTAAGCAATTCTTCCATCAAGTCTAACTGTGTTGTGTTAGAGGAAGCAATTGATTGCTGCTGTAAACCTGTGCCACCCCAGCAAGCTGATTTCTCATCATACAGGATGTAACCACAAACAAACAAACAAAAATCCCCCCTTGCTGCCTGTGAATAGCCAGGTCTGTTATCAAGTAAGCTGAAAAACCCCTTCTGTTCCACTGCAAGTCACAAGGTCAGGTTATAAAACAGACCAATTAAATGAAACAAAATTATAAACATTAAAACAAACCGTGAACTTCCTAATCTAAACCTACAGACTGTCTAACCTACAGACTTAAGGATACTAATTGGTCCCAACTCAAATTTATTCTAAGTAAAAGCGTTTATGGAAGCCCAAGTGTATCTTTTTCCCCCCCAAAGTGCTGAAATGATCTGCCAGCTGGCTGGAGAGGACCTTTCCTCCTCTGTGTGCAGCTTTTAGCAGTACCAATACTCACATCAAAAAAATGGAGAGAGAGGAGCAAAATATCCTGTGCTTAAATACATGATATATTCAGTCGGAACTCAAGAAAGCTGTTAACCAACTTTATGATCACTGACAAACCTCCAAAGCTGATGTTTTCTCTTGGTTGTTTGGTTCAAGTGACCACAAATGAGGCTGTAACACATTGTTCTTATCAGTTTCAAGACGGTTTTAACCACTGAAGTTTACAGAAAGACTTTCTATGTTTTATATACTTAACAGCAAATGAAGTAACACACAGGCATAGGAAAAAAACCAAGCTGCACGTCTTGTTTTCTGTGAAACCTGGTATGCAGTATGCTCTGACTGCCAAGGAGGGGGAAAAAAAAAGAGCCTCTCTAAATTCACCTGCAGCTTTTGGTCTCAAAATAAACCCATCTCCTGCTCATCTTAATAATTTTAGACTCCCCTTTACACCCTGGCTGTAAAGCACAGGATGGTGATGACACTTCAACTCCAAGGTACATACACAAACTCAGAAGGAAAACACCAGGTGAAATTTATGGGTCAGATATGTCAAAATACCTTATGAAAAATTGTTTCATCTTACTAATAATCTCTGAAAGCTCATAGAGGCTGTCATATCTTCTCTAAATTCAAGCCACGATGCTGATCTGAATATTTATTTACATGTATGTACATATATATTGCATATTATACGTGCAGATGCTGAAATACGTTTGTATAAAATGCAACTTGTAAACCCCTAAGAGTCAAACACTGCTGATGCCTGACACTTGACAAGGTCTGAACCAGTAAGAATAAAGGATTTCAAAATTTATTTCAAGAGCATTTCACAAGATGTCTGAATTTAAAAAGTCTTGGTTCCCAAATAGGCAGCTGACAGTTATTTCTTGTGGAATGTATTTCAGAAATAACCTAACACGATCACAGTATCTCCAAACCTCACATTCTCATTAAGAAGTGAGCAGGTGGGTTTCAGAGCACATGAAAGCATCATGCTCCTAGTAGAGGTAACCTTTTTTGTCCTCATTAGGATGAGTGATGACAGCAGTGAAAAAAAAAAATGAAGCATTTTCTCTTTTCTTTTTCCTTCCTTTTCCCAGTATAGTAACAATAACCAGCAGAGAGGATTCTTTGCAGCAGATGAATAGATCTGCACTGGTTTCATGGTTTAGTTTATTAACCAAGAAGTAGCCCAGGTATTTCTACCTTCTGTTTGACTCAGGCTGACATAAAAAGAAAATGCTGCTTGCTATTGCAGCATTTGATCCAAGATTTTTCTTTTATCCCCTTCTTCAACTTTGCATTTTGTCTTTTCTTCTGTCATTCTTTCCAAGGTACTGCAGGATACAAATCAAACAACATTCCACCAGAAGGGCAACAACTGCAAGATTAATAGAACACGCCGACATGTATGGCAAAAGACAGCAACTAAAGTGAGGAAAGACCACCCGTGTGTAAAATCAGCTGGGCACTTCAAAGTGAAATTGTACTGAAATCAGAAAAACCCGCTAATTAAACTAAAAACCCTGAGAATTTAGAGTGGAGAATTTTAACCTTTTCTGTGACAACTCATGTTATCAGAGGTAAATACACTGACACACACACAAGTGCACCCCCCTAACCCTTCTGTCTTTCACATTAGTCATCCCCCACAGCTGGACTGACACTCCCACCTTCCAGAGAGGGTGGACACTGGAAGGTACGTGCCCATGTAGCCACTGTCAGGCTTACTGGGTCACTCTGCTCTGGTAGAAACCAAGAATATTACCTAAAGGTTTGCACAAGGAGAAAGGAAAATAACTCCAGACTGCCTTACACGTTAGAAAAACAAGCCATACTTGGGACCCTCACTTCACATTTTTCCTATTCTGATCAATTCCTGTGCAGCTCTTGTGTCTGCTTGTCAGACACAATCAAATGGCAGAAGAGGCACAAGGTGTGCACTGAGCCAGACTCCTCCTCACCACCCCAGCACAGCCTTGGCTGCACCAAACTGAGCGCCTGGAAGTGGTTCCCTGAGACCCCCCCGAGTCAGAAACCACGGACATCCTGGTCATGGGCATCCTTCAAGGGCTAGAGGAACAAACTCCAGGGGTTCTCTGCTTTGCCCCAGCCCCACGGAAGCAGGAGGGGAGAGCAGAGAGGAGCTGATTCAGGCTCACAAATCCTCCAACTAAGAAAAGAGCCCATTGCATTTCCATCCATCATTATTTAATTCAGTCTTCTCCCAACCAGATTTTCTGCAAGCAGTAGGCTGAAAGGTCATGTAAGAATACGTGTGCTGCTGCAAAGCTTGCAAAAATAAAGGATAGCCAGAAACAAAACAGATGAGCCCCAAAATCAGCAAGAACCCAACCATCCTGAGGTACAATTGCACCTGCTATGTAAAGTTAAACTTTTGTTTAGAAATGACTTTGAATCAAAGATTCACAAATATCATTGCACCTTCAAGAGCTCAAAAGGTATGACAATAACAAGAGGTCTAAGATATGCCCAAAAACTGAGGCTGTAGGTACTGCCATAGTAAAAGAGAACAAACATGGTTCAATGTCTTGAAAATAATGTATCTGACATTTACTACCCTGCAGCATATTATAAGCAAGAAAAAATAAAAAGTAGGGTTAGTTTCTTAATGCTGAAATGCAATTCCTCTACAAAAATTCTCATAAGACTTATTTTAGTTTTGAAAAACAGACACAATTTGTTTTCAATTTAAATAAAAAAGCTCTCATTTTGTTTACAACCAGCAGTGACAAAAGGAAATATTTGCAAAGTAGCTGTGCATAGGAAAACAACGTAGGTACTAGCATTAATTCCTGCTAATACAGAATGCTAAGTAGGTTGCCTGAAATTAATTTAAAAATATTAATTACATTCAGTCACAGGACCATAAAATTAAGCAGCCTAATGTATCGACACTTGAAAAATACACTTGAACATACTTCCCTAGTGAGCAGCGGTCTCAGTTATCAGCGTCTGTAAAACTCAAACACCAACACTCCCATCCACAGAGCTTCAATGGCACCACTTAATAATCAGTTCAGGGACTTAACAGCTACAACATTCCCTTCCTCAGTCTCTGGGCAGTTCCAGCACGTCTCCTGTAGCTCAGGATATTGATGATATTGGAACGAAACAACTGGCATGGTCTACTTTCATAGCTCTTGTGCAGAAACATGGGGGAGGTTTTGCAATTTATTTTTTATGCTGCAGCTACTGCTTCAGAAAGTCATAGGGCTGAACTCAAATGTTCCCTTGAGAGAAGCAGAGTATGAAGAACAGAGAGAAGAGGATATCTATCTTTTGCTGCCCTCACCTATAGGCAGGATGCTTTGAAGGAGAGAGTGAAGGCATGACAGTAGTTTGGCATCCTCACAGATTTTAAGTAGGAGAGGCCACTGTGCTTTCCTTGAACCATCACATTTCTTGAACATCCCACCTGCCTGAGGTGGCTACACAGCACAGGGTATGCCCAAGGGTGTGGTATGGCAGGAACATCACAGCACTCTCGCTTCTGATGGGAGAGGTAAGTCTTTATAAAATATTGCTTCTGAACTTACCTGCCATCCACTTTCACCCTTTCCCTGCCTTTCATCTATTTTTGGCTGAGTGTGTCCATTTTCTATCCTAATAAATAAGAGTATTTCAGGAGCTATGCAGTTATTGGAATCCAGGGTTTAACTAATATTATTTCAGGTCTTGAAAAGCCAATGAAGCTCTTGGTAACCTTTCCTTTTATATTTACCACATTATACAAAGTTCAAAACATTGAAGCTGAAGCTTCAAGTTCAAGGTTGCAGTCCATCTTTAATCTTCTATTAATATTACAGGAGAGCAGTTCTAGAACATTATGATCCTTTAATTATGAAAAATTGGAGATTATTAGCACAGCCATATTTTAAAGATAAGACTGTGCTTTTACTTCAGCAAGCATAATCAATAGTGTTTTTGTAAAATTTGGTTTGCTAAATCCACTGGAGTGGAGGAACTCAGTAATTCCATTTTAAACTGACTTTTACAACTTCCCAGCTGTCTAGTTCTCTACATTTGTCATGACAGACAAAGTTAAATTAAAAATTCTAAACCATCACCCTAGGGCAAAACTTGATCGAAAAGTGTAGAGCAATATTCTTTAAAACCAGTAACAGAATATATCCTAACACCACAGATAAAACACACTGTAATTTTCCTGTGTGCCTTTGCTCCCCTACTCCTTTTTAATAGATGTGGTTTTCATGAAATCTAATCACAACTCACAACTCAAATGGGTGTCTGGCACTATTCTTTTTTTGAATAGTCCAATTGGTGGCAACAAGGGAATCTCGTATGCATCAAGGCATGTGTTTAGGCACAGAGGTTAGATGTCACATCTGTGATTGATAATGTTTGTTTTGTGCTCTGCTTTTCAATAACTCTTCACTTTAAGCAGCATTTTGCTTCTAAACAGGAGTGGGTGTAAGGACACTCAGCATAATGGAATGGGCCAGGTTTAATTCCCTTAATCACTTGGTCAGGGCAACAGAATTAACTGTCCACATCTGTTCCCTCCGAGCACACATGCTTAGTTTTGTCTCTTATGCAATAAAGGAGTGTGGGGTCATGATGCCACATCTAACCTGCCTTTTCCTCCAAAACTGAATCCACAGAGAACACTCACAGGCTGACTGTGGATCAGCACAGACTGATCTTGGACGACAAAAGACTTTTGATGTGGCAAAAGCAGCTCCATCTTGAGCCTCAGGTGTAACTTTTTATATAACGCGCTACACGCGCACAAAGGAAAAAGCAGAGCTGTCGGGCAAATTGTAAACAGGGAACCAGAAAAGCACACTAAAACCTGGTCATAAAATGGTTCCTTAGTAAAGATGTTCTTGACAGCCCACTGAAAATGGTGTAACTGCACTCCTAGTTAGGGTCATCTGTTCAAGATGATGCGATCTGGTAAAGATGACGTCCAACATCATTAGTCACACTGCCAGAGGGTCCTGGAGAGCTGCTCAACAGAGGCCAGAGAGGGTTAGATCCAAAGACAATTTGAAAAGGTATCATTTAGAGTGGCAATTAATTGAGACTCACTGGTTTGTATTTCTGGCAGCTGGAAGGCCCATGACGGAGGTCAATCACTCCAAGCTCCTGGTGCTCACAAAATGGTGATTATCCGGGTGCTCAGTCTCAGCTGGGAGCCACCTATGCTCACCTCCTTGGGCATTTGTATCAATTATGCTTGTTTAAGGATGTTTAAGACAGACAAATACTAAGCTGAGAAAAAAAACCCCAAAACACCAGAATTCATGCTGGGAAACAAACACTGAATCACCAAAAGGGCAAGGGAGGAGTCACCGACAGCCAGGTAAGTACAGGGAACACAACAGGAGTAAGAGACAGGGAGCTTCTAGAAAGTGACAATACCCATTAATTTACAGGAACTGCTGCACTGTTTCCTGGTATCAGAAATAAACTAGTTTTGGGGAGAAAGAAAACAGCTTTCTCCTTTAAGGCCAAGGAGAAACGGGATGCTATGTTTCAGCAAGCTCTTCTCTACAACAGGTGTCATAAGATGTACTGGATGCAAAAAGGAAAGGTGGCCAGGAAAACTACAGGTCAGCTGACAGCTGGAAGACAAGAGAGAACTCACTTCATTAAAAACTGACTAAGAATCTTTCTCCTCATTTATACCCTTGGTGGCAACGTGTGTTGTTTTGTTTGGATGCCGTGCCTGCTTTCAGTTTGCATTTTGTCCTTTGCCTGACCTGAGCTAAGGGTCATTTGAAGACAGCAGGTTAAACACCAAATAATCCCCTCTCAAGGCGGTGGCAGTCCATGGAAGGAGGCAGGAGGTAAGACAGCTTGTCGCTCCCTAGTACAGGATATTCCCCAGGGTAAACCCTGGAAACAGGCTGCGCAGGAGTCCTGCAGGCCTGGAGGGGTGCTGGCATCCCTGGGCACACCTGGGCAAAGCACAGCACCCGGCACACCTGTGCCCCACAATCCCCAGGGCGCCTGTCTGACCTCCATCAGCACCCACTGCCAGCTCCGACACGCGGACAGCCCCGGACAGCAGCGCTTCACACCCCTCTGCCAACCTCGGATTGTTATCGCTGCAGCAAATAATAAAGAAGTGCAAATGAGGATGATAATATTGCTTGTTTTACATGCAGAAGGTCATGAATTAGTCGCTCTCCTGTGTAGGCCACTGCTGGCTGGCTGATGGAGAGGAGAACAGTTCCAGACTACAAAGGGCGCTGTTTCCTCTCTTGGAGTTGAGGAGAGACACGTGGGGCTGTGATTGTGCCTCGTCTGGTCCATGAGCCCACGAACAGCCAAGGGACGCGGAGGAGAAAATAATCAACTACTGTCTGGAGATAAGCAACATATTATTTCTCCAGGGAGCAAGCGGGGGAAGCAGGAGGCAACAGCTGCTTTCAGTGCCACTATTGCTGCCTTGCACTGCTCCCACTACACACACAGCCTTACTACGGCTTGAAAGGAGTTGCCTCTATTTATAAATACACAGAGATAAATAGCTGTGTCTGAGTGCGTGTGTGCATCTGGTTGTAATGCAAGAGTAAGGAGAAAATATCCTTCCCACGCACATTAATGCAAATGTAAAGAGAAAATATCCTTCCTACAGACATTTATTTAAAACTGTGTGTGCTAGCATATTTTTATTTTAGAAAACTGATTACTTCATCATTGGATTGTGTCCTTACTGCACTTAGCAGTTTGGGGATAAAAAAAAGTATGAATCCAAATGTAACTCACAGGACAAACAAGTATTTATTTGAATTTTTAAACAGCTTGGCAATTTTTCTTCTCCATTTCCTACAATAATATAAAGCATGTTAAATGGAAAAATGTGTTACGAATGCAAATCCCCTGTAAGTGAAAGCCTATAGAAAAAGAATAAAGCTATTGAACAAATGCTAAAATAATTTTTTTCTCCCAGCACAACTGGAAAGTAATGCTGCCAAAGAGTAAACACACCTGCAAAACCAGATTTAGGGAATCAGTTAAATCCTCTGACCTGTATATTTTTTGCCAATTGATCTATTTTTAATCCAGTGAACACGTAAAGATAGTGCTTGCAACAATAATTTTTCATAACTGGAACTTCCAGAAACATTTGCTACGATATCATGACGTGTACCTAGGAGAGCGATACATTTAAGAGCATTCAGCCATCATATAATTACACACAGTGTATACAACAACCATTTAACGATGCAGCTAAGCCAATTTAGGACAATATGCTCATCCACTAAGCTATTACAGCTTAGAATGACATTCTTATCCACTTTAAAGTTCAACTTAGCATTAATTGTTTAACACTAATAGAGTTCTGAATAAATAAAGTCACCAAATTAGAATGCTATAGTTAATTGTAATTAATGTGGCTGTGTGAAAAATCCTACTTTCATAAAGAATAAGATGGCAAAGATAGCTTTGTGTTTGCCTAATGAAGTTTGAATTCTTCTACTGCAAAACAACTACTTATTACTACCATCTTCACCCAAATAAAAAATGGTCAGATAAAAATTAACAATTAATAAAGAAGGACCAACATATTGTAGAAAAAAATATCATTACAGTCATAGCAAGGGCATCTGCATTGTAAGCCTTTCTGCATATGTCTATACACATACACACAGATAGATAGACAGATAGACAGATAGATAGATAGATAGATAGATAGATAGATAGATAGATAGATAGATAGATAGATAGATAGATAGATAGATAGATAGATAGATAGATAGAAAAGGCAACACACCCGCTCAAGAATTCAGATTTATATGGTTTCTAACTGCAGTTTATTGTCTTATTTTCCCCATTCTGTGTTCTAGTTCTTTCTCTCAAGTTCCTACATTCAATTCAAATCTGTGAGGGAAAAGCGAAACAAAACAACCCACAACAAAACAAAATCAAAGCCAAATAATACAAAGGATTTTCATCTTTATCTTTCTGCCTGCATCTCTTGGTTATATAATCACAGCTGTAATCTCTGGTAAATGCAGACTCAATCAGATAGCACAATAATGCTGGGGAAGATCTCCCCAAGCTGTGATATGTCAGGATCTAAACCGACTGTTGGAGCTTCGGAAAGTTCCCATCAAATGACCAGATGGGGATGCAATCATGCAAATCTTCTACAACAGAAAGTGCAGTGAGACCACGAACCATTAGCTTCTTGATCATCTGTCTCATGAATACTGCGAAGGAAATCCAAAAGAGAAACTTTTTCTCACATGTCTCAAAAATTACACCTAAGAGACTGTACCCAAAAATTTGCTCTTCAGACAAATAGTGAGTACTTGTCTGAGGCAGAGCTATTTGCCATATACTAAGATGTAACACCAGGTGTTTGACCATCACTTGCTAAGCAACCTTAAGGCTCCACATCAGACTGCTCATTTCTATTCAGCAGGGCAGGAATCAAAGCTGACTTAAAAATCCAATATAGCTATCGCAGCTTTTTCTTTTTTTTTTAAGTATTATAAAATACATCTCTTTGAGAATATATTTTCTGTGAACTGGGAAAGAATGAAAGAAATCCATAGTACTTGCACTCTGAGTCACACACAGAATTCATATTTCTTGTAACTTCTTGTTTCTGAACTTCATCACCTTTAACCAAGGTGATAAACCACCCACCTTTTGTTACCCAGCTCCTCTGAAATGATGTGCTTACTATGCAAATTTTAGATGATACTTGCAAGTGGCCAGGATAAAGAAATGCCTCATTTTCTTCAGATCTATCAGAGGGGCTGGCTGCAGGTGAGATGAGATTTTTAAGTTCATTTATGGCATTTGCTACACTCACCACATCCTTTGTCACAGAGAAATCATGGCTAAGGGGAAGCCTGAATTTTCAGCTCTGGAAAGGTAGCAGAGTACAACTTTTTACGCTTCAATATTTCACTTCTAAGAACATGCAATAAATGAAAAGTCCACTCACAGAGAATATGGCAATGAGAATAATGGAATAAACCTTGTTTCACAATTCCATACAGCTTGGACATGCCCAGAATTCAAAGTGCCAGTAGACTGAGATCAAGAATGAAAGTTCATAAACTGTGCAGGAAAGACCTCTGACAACACACTTGGGTTTAAGAAGTTCACCCACAATCCTTTATACATCTAATTTGGAGATGCAGAGGCATATCCCTGTGTATCTAACATCACATGCACTTTATCTGCACTGGCTGCTGTCGGTGACAACGGACTCAGCCCTAGACAGATAGATATGTCTGAAGCAGAAAGGCCATCATGTTTTCTCCCATTCTGGTCTCTTGCCACAGATTACAAATGAAAAATCTGGTCTCAGGAATTAGGCATCCACTCTTTTAATTTCTCATCCAGGGTGCCATACCAATAACATGCTGATGGACAGCACCACTGCAGCAAAGTGAGAGGAGAAAACAACTCACCCCAAATGCAAATCTAAGAATTCCTACCATTCTGAACCAGCATAATTCACTCACTTAGTACTTCTACTTTAGAGAGTAAGTCATATGAGGAGTGGCTGAGGGAGCTGGGATTGTTCAGCCTGGAAAAAAGGAGGCTCAGGTCCCAGGAAACAAGGGACAGGATGGGAAGAAATGGCCTCCAGCTGCACCAGGGGAGGTTCAGGGTGGACTCAGGAGGAATTTCTTCACTGAAAATGGGTGTCAGTCATTGGAAGGGGCTGCCCAGGGAGGAGGTGGCGTCCCCATCCCTGGAGGGGTTCAAGAAACGACTGGACATGGCACTCAGTGCTCTGGTTTAATTGACAAGGTGGTGATCAGTCAAAGGTTGGACTCAATGATCTTGGAGGACTTTTCCAACCGTAATAATTCTGTGATTCAAATCACAGACCCATTAGAGGACTAGACCCCAGCATGGCAGCCACTTCCCTTACAAAGGGCATGTATTATAAAGGCAACAGAGACTACAGTGAAGGGGATCCTGGCGTGGCACAGACCTGAGCCAGGCAGTCCCAACACCCACACCTGGCCCACGCTGGACCAAAAGGTAACTATGAAATAATGCCACCATGTTATGCAATTGGTTTTGACATGCCCTGGCCATCAGGCAGCACTGTGAGCTGCTCAACAGACAAAACACGTCCTCTAGTTTTCTGCATCACGGACAAGAAAAATCACAGAGATTAGGACCATAACCAATTCAGAGCCAGCAGGACCATTAACTCTGTGCCCTCTAACCTGCATTCCTGTCACTCTGCATGGCAAGAATCAAAGGCACCGAGCAACAGCTACAAATCTGTCCCCTTCAGTGCAGCAGTTGAACAATACACAAATTTCCTGCTTTACATTTTACCTGCAAAGCTCCGTAAACACCACACCAAACATATTAAGGACACAACAGTTATTCCCTCTCAAAGGAGGTACTAGATAACTTCATTACATTTTCCCCACAACATAATCAAGGATTTAACAGTCATTGCACAGAAATCATTGCTACACTGAAGATGTATGAGAAATCTGCTCAGACAGGGTTTGCCCCAAAAACACATATTGTGAAAGCATAACAGAGAAGCAAATTAAAGAGAGAAGTATTTTAGAAAGTGAGCAAATAACTTAATAAAGCTTTAAGAAGTTTGGGTTTTTTTTGATTCTCTGAAACAGTAAATTTATTTAAGACCTACAGATTGCATGTATTTATTTGCCCAGTTTTGCTACAGGAGTTAAATGAATCATAATGAAGTACACACTTTTTTTTTTTTCCACAGCAGTTCTAACTTTTACTTTTAATTTGAAAAAATTTAATCTTAAAACAATATTGTGAATGTGAAGTAACATCAAGTACTATATTGTACTTTGTACTATATTGTGATTTTATTTTATATTTGGAAATAAAGTATAATTCCCTTCTCCAATTACTTTTTTTTTTTTCCCCAGATCAGCCATTAGAAGCCTTTCAGTATCTGACAAAGACCAAGGGTCTTTTGAAAAAAACAAAGTAACTGTATTCTTTTCCAGTTTTCAGATACCAATCTCAAACTAGGAAACAACATTTTGGTATTAAAAAAGCTGAACAGACATGATAGGAATTATTTAATTCAAAAATAATTCTATAGTTAATATCTCTCCTTAATACAAATTTCTTTCCATGAAGATGGAATAGAAAGTGAGAACCAGTAATCAGAAACTTCCCACATTCCCTTTTCTTTTTTTCTGAAGGAAATCACATGTATATGTGCATATCCTTCCCAAAATTAAACAAATTGATCTCAACACAGGAACAAAATAACAGCCTATATGGTGTTGTGCTTTTTCCAAAACACATTCTGCACAGCAAGGGTTTTATGTAAGGTTGTCTGCCAAATCTTAACTTGAACTATATTTTTGTAGCATTACCCTCACTTTCAATGACGGATTCACAGGAAAAGGCAGCTCATCATGTTTCCTTCAATACGCTGGGTCCTGAACTTAAGTGCTCTGGGCTGGGGGAAGAGCAGCTGGAAAAGGACCTGGGGATGCTGGTCAACAGCAGCTGAACAGGAGCCAGCGTGTGCCCAGGGGGGCAAGAGGTGCAGTGGCACCTGGGCTGTACCAGGAGTAGTGTGGCAGCAGGACCAGGGCAGTGACGGTCCCTTTGTATTCGGGGCTGTGTCCAGTCCTGGGCTCCTCGTGACAAGAAAGACACTGAGAGGCTGGAACTTGTCCAGAGAAGGGAATGGAGCTGGGAAAGGGTCTGGAGGGTCAGTCCTATGAGGAGCAACTGAGAGAGCTGGGGGGGCTCAGCCTGGAGAAAAGGAGGCTCAGGGGGGACCTTGTGACTTCCTAGAACTACCTGAAAGGAGGTTGCAGACGAGTTGGACTCCTCTCCCAAGTAACAAGCAATAGGATGAGAGGAAATGACCTCAGGTTGTGTCAGGAGAAGGTTTAGACTGGATATGAGGAAAAAATTCCGCACAGAAAGGGTGGTGAGGCATTGGAACAGGATTACCAGGGAAGTGGTGGAATCACCATCCTTGGGGGTATTTAAAAGACCTGTAGATGTGGCACTTGGGGACAGGGGTTAGTTGTGAAGAGGGGGGTGCTGGGTTAACAGTGTTACTCGATCTTGTGTGTCTTTTCCAGCCTTAATGGTTCTGCAATTCTAACATGGCTAGGCCATAATAAGAATCAGTCTGCTGTACGAAAAAAAATATTTTGTAGATAGCTAACGGAAACTCACTACAGAAATATCACTGGCTGGTGATAAACAGATGAATGATTCACAAATGCAAATGAGGAAAAAATATTCTACAATAACACAGTTGATTTTAGCCACAATTTAGAAATGTGTTTACAAGATTGTTTACAAGACACGACACATTCCTTCCAATGCCCTTGTAAAGGTCCTCTGCATGTGTAACATGAAAAGCCTCCTCCATTAATCCAAATCAACAATACCACCAGTACCCCCTGCAGAACACCAGTGCTGCAACAGATAACAAAAACCCTACAAACTTACAAAACCAAACTTGTGCCTAAAGGTAGATATTCTTTGCATCACTAAGTTGCTGATTTATCCATCTACAATGAAGACATATAGTGGAAAACTTTCATAGTTCTATAGTGATATATCCACTTGCATCTTGCCATCAGATTATCTGGGATGGCTATTCCAGAAAAATGAGAATTCACACAGCCCTGTTTTCAGTCAGGCTCAACAATGCTGTCTCACCTAACAAGTCTGAAAATCCAACCAGACTCTGACATCATGCAACCAGCTAAGCAGCCTCAGCTTTCTTCAAGAGCCTGATAGACCAAGTCTGTTCTTCCCACAGAATCACTGAAATGTCTGTAATGATCACAGCTCTGTCATCAGGGGTTAAAAAGCCTGCTTAACAAAACCTGAAGAAATTATTGTAACATTTTACAGATTTTTAGAACAAACAATTCAGTAACCACTTGCTATGTGACCTTCATAAGAATTTTCTTCATTACCATGTTGCAGAAATCTATTACATTACTGACTGAAGCTATTAGTCATTAGAAAGCCACCATCACGTTCTCCAAACTGGGGAATCATCGCTACCATTAATTTCAAAGGGTAGCATTATAAGAGACAATATTCAATATTTTACTTGCTAATTCTACTGCAATTTATATTAGAAAAATATGCAGAAAGGTTATGCCAGCCTTGAAAATTGGTCATTTTTTCTGAACCATTTTGTTTTCCAGGGAAAGCCTCAACAGTATGTAGGGCATCCGGGGATACCTCAGTGGAATTCAGAGTTCAAGGAGCCGCTCTGCAGTACTGATACAGTGGTAGTCACAGAGGGCATCTATTTCCACATTTAAAAAGATCAGTACTGATGCAATGCAGGGAAACAAGGAGAGAGGCAGGGCATTCCTTCACAAAGCTATTATAGCGTAAATCTTTCATCTCCCTCTATTTCATGTGTGTTCTAGGGGCTACCATGAAGACTTTGCTACTATTATCCTCTCCTCACAGAATCTCTGTATGATGTAAATCATGATCTACTTTTCTGTGCTTTTATTTTTCACATTTCAGGTTCGTTTACCAAATTAGGACAATTTCCTTTCCTTTATGCGGTATTTGATGAAGTCTCTAGTTATTTGGATGCTGTTCTTAGGGTACATGATGCCAAATGAATTGCCTGGATTATACAAACACTTATTAGTGCAAAATTTCAACTGTGGAGTTAGAAAGTTGCTGCAGCACGTACAGAACAGCTCAGCAAAACAGCTATCCTATGATCTTAGCCTCTTTCCATACATTAAGGGCTTGCTTAGACAGGAAGCCTGAAAGGGAAAAAAACAGTTTAAGGGAAACAACACAGTATCCCACCTTATCATTGCAAGAATTTTTGTATCCAGGCACAAAATTTTTACCAGTTTCTAACTCCCCAGGGTTTTCAGCTGTCCTTACTCAAAATTCCAGTTCAGCCACTTGAGAAATACATTCAATTTCTAAGAAACATACTTTTAGAAAAGTTGGAGGGTTTTGGGTCACATCTGTTTAAATCCACCTATTTCTGTTATGAAGTGCTAGTCCTGTACATTGCAGAAAAATAAGGCTGGGACAGATGCCCACTGCAAAGTTGTCTAATCTGTCCCCAAGTGCAGGACAGTATCAATGGTAATGTTATCATCCCAGATGGATGGCTGGCCAGTCTGCACTGTAATATCAGTAACAGTGAGGATTTCACAGCCACTGCAGACATACGATGCTTTACTATTGTTATCATCTGAAAGGGGATTTGGGGTTTGGGTTTTATTTGTTTTCTCTAATTTCTAACCTCAATCTCACTTGGTGAAAGCTTCAAAGAAGTCCTAAGGGAGAGCATGGTTGTTCAAAGGCTGCATGAAGTGAAGCACTGTGCCAGCTGTGGTAAAGAACAAATAATCTTTCTGGGCTGGAACTCCTGCCAGAAAATGGGAAAACAGAAAGATGAGAAGGTCTGAGGAGAAATCCTGCGGACCTCAAAACTAAGATGAACAAGTTGAAATGGTAGCTAGGAACTGAGCAGCCAGGCTAAGAGTTCATTTTCTGGCTATGTTTTTATGTAGGTATAATGTCTTTGCCATTATAAGTCATGGCACTCAAAAGAGAGGGTAACAGTGTCCTGAAAATGAGCTTTAACTGTAACACACGGACACAACAAAGGGGAGGGGGGAAAAAAGTCTATGTCGTGGTGAAAGAAGTTACTGTCTGCAAGAGAGCTGCAAATTCATCTTGCAAAGTCTAGAATAACTCACAGACAACAGACTTAGGGACAGCTATAAATAAAGCACTTTAAAAAAGCAGGCAGCTCTAAGATCTAACTTACTCAGTTTTCCCAAAAACATGTTTCCCATTGAGACACTGTACTCCACTGTGAGCCACTGTATTCCATTATTCACAGGGATAATGGATTAAGGCGTGTGAGAAGACTGAAATAGTCCTTGCCAGATGTGTCCCAGGCGTTCAGAGAAACTCAACTCTTGTATTCCAGAATTTCATCTTTTAGTCAACACAGAACTTCTGAGATGTCAAGGAAATGGGAAGCAGGATGACAGTGGGATTTTAGTACTGCCACCCAGTTTGAATTTGGGAGAGGTACAGATGCCTCTGGCGCCTCTCTGGCACAGTCCTGGTCAGCAGTGAGGTACATCACCCTGCTCATCAAAGGATCTCAGCCTCGTAGATTTTTAAAGAGAAGCTCATTATTTGACCAAACCTGAGCCTTGGTAACCAAAAGAAGAAAATGGTCCCACAATGTTCTAAAAGCAGTCAGTGAACAGGCCATCTACCTGCCACTTATTTCCAACATAATACAGCTGGTTTAGTTTTTTCAAAAGACTCTTGTAGACTTTCAGACTAATCACAAAGGGAGACGATAGCCTCTATAATAAAGCTGTTTATCTGAAATTAAAAATTGGATTAATTTTTCTTTCCCTCCTACACTACTGGAACCTCATCCAACTTCTATCATCTTCCAAAACACTTTCTAATTGAAACCTTTGCAATTAAAAAGAAAAAAAAATCACAATGACAAAAGGTGTGCAATTAGCAAACCTGAAAACACACATCTTTCCACAAAACTGATACATTTCAGGCAGTAAATCCAGTTCCCAAATGAACCTACAACAGGAGGGCTGGAAGGAAAGTGCAGTTTGTAAACTGAGTGGGTGAACTCGGAGGCAACAGATCCAGACCCTTACCTGCAGGACTGCAACAGCCCTTTTTCTAAGTGGAGAATAAACCTATTTTTCAGGGTATTTGCTTATCCTGCACCACTGCTTCCCTACTCAAGGAAGGATTGTTTTCCATAATACTAAAAGCTATTACAGATTTACTATGTGAGCAAACTGATATGTTGAATAACTGCTAAGTAGAGAAGATGAATAAATAGCTCTGTGGACTTCCAAAGTAAGCAAAGTGGAAATAAACATCAATTCATAACATTCAGCATTCAGCTATAATCTGCTGGTAATGGGCACAAATAAGACTTCACACACAGAGAAGGAAAGCCACCAATTATACATACAACTCCTGGCAACAATTACTCCACTGCAAACTTTAAACTAGACCTGTAAAACCTTCCCCAGCAATGACTGAGGGGCGCTGAGTAGGGAAAGGGGAGAAAGGAAGGTAGAAGAGAGAAAATAGACCACCAGCCAGCCCAAGAGATTCCTATGTGACAAATTCTGCACCCAACCACCTGACACAGAAAGCATCATTTTAAAATACGCAAGGATATGCATATCATGACTTCTGACATGGACAGACCCACTCATAATAAATCAGTCCAAAATATTAATGAACTGACTGAACTAAGTCAAATAACCCTTGGTCATGGAGCTTTAAGTACAGGTGTGCCAGAGTCAAGTGTAGAGCAGATAAGTGACATCAGAAGGAAGACAGGAAGAAATTTTTTAATCCACATTTTTGCTAGCTCATTATCTGGACCCAGGAAACAGCACACCAGTCACAGTCCTTTCACTTGCCACACCTGCCAATATCCTTTTCTGCAAACAAGGTAAGACACAGATGGAGTAGGAACACAGAGCTGCTCTTGAATACAGGAGAGTCCCTGTACTGCTGCTTGCACTGCCTGAATGGAAAGCAATCTCAAATCATGTATCGAGTGCCTTTTTCTCTAATCTCAGCGATTCCTTGTGTAATGTGTGATGTCAAGCCTCATCTTTTTTTTTCCTTAAAGAAAAACACTTAGAAAGAAGCTCCCCTCCCTACCCAGCTAAAACAGTCGCATGTAGAAGCAAGGTTTGATCCCAAATCACTACAATCACTGCCACAAATCCCAGATCATATGTATGTTTGTTGTTGCTTAGTTTGAAAATACCTGCTAGCTAAAAATGAGAGGTTCTGCTGTGTTAATATTATGACCTACAAAGTACAAAACAGCATTTCATTAGCAAAATTGAAGTGACATCCAACCCTCTTTAAGTGTCCTTCTTTCCAATGTATCAATTAAACTGAACTGCAAATGGACAACAAGAGAAAAAGCATGTTCCAGCAGAGGTTCCCTTAAGCAGGTGATCCTTTCGTACACACAATCATTTGAACAACAGCAGAACAATAATTAGTATTTGAGGATCAGACCTTGTAGTCAAACATAGCTAATTCAGGCTTAGCAGTCATGATATCAAAGTATTATTATGTCACAAATTTAAAGCCACTCCTACAATTCATAGGAATGAATTACTTGTTTTCATGAAAACAGATTTTCTGAACACCCAGCAGGTTTCAGTCACACTAGGACTAACCCAGGCTCTGTCTCAGACTTCTAACACTTTGTTCCAAGGGCCAGGAAACTTTCAATAATCAGAGACTCTTTTCTATTCAGGGCTAGATGGAAAACCTTTGGCAATGGAGGCAGAACAAAGGAGCAATCCTAGCACCTTTACAAAAGATCTAAATCCCTTATCTCATACCACTTCTCTTCTGCAAGAGCAAAGGAATGAAAAATATTGTCTCATTTGCAAGGAATCACCAGGGAAGAAGGGAATGACCATCAGTGCTGGGAGTATCAACAGAATCCTAACTTTTACTTTCCCCAAGAAGACCGCTGGGGCAAACAGAGTGACACACTTTCTATCCCAGTACCCTGTGCCAAGGGAAAAGGTCATCAGAAACTGGTCTTGAGCTGGGGAACAATTATAAACTTAATCTTGTAACACATGCCAAGTTCAAGATCCACAGGACTGACAATGTATAAACTGCAAGATTCACAGTCACTGAGGATTATGGGCAGAGTGACAGGCATGAAGGAAATGCATAAGCTGCTCTGTAAATGAGCAGTCTATTAAGGGCTTGTATTTTGGACTGAGAAACGCAGAGGGAAGTGATTACTGCTCCTTTAAAGGAAAAAGAAAGGCAATTTAAGCCTGAAGGTAGCTGATACAGAATGCCAGCTGAACTAGAGGAACCTATGGAGGCCCCTGGGATTGCGGGAGACATGGAAGAAGAGTTGCAGTTCGGTAATTTGAGCTTCAATAGGAGAATAAATACTCCACAGGCAATCCACAGGTTCTACTCACCTCGCCACTTCTGCTCTCCAGCAGTGACAGCTGCTTGGAAAGCCAAGGGAACGGTCTCTCTCACTCAACTCATTAGTTAATAATCCTCCCTGGTAATACAACAAGGAACACAATACCAGGAAGAGCTGGCAGCTCTTCCCTCCCTGCTCCGAGGCAGAACCCAGGGCTTGAGGTCTCACAGGCACTCACCCCAGTCACAGCAATGCACTGGGGGAGCCAAAGGCCATGAGTACAATTTTGAAAGAGAAAAGGCATCACCCCCAGAGGCAAGTGAGGCAATATTCAGGCTATTTTTTTTCCCTGCATTTTTGTCCCCCTCCACCTCCTCATGCCCTGAAGGGAGGGGTAGCACCTTGGTAGGGAATGATCCAAAAGGAGCAGGAGGAAGAGAGAGATGACAGTGATCCATTGAGGATTCACTGTTTCTGCTTTTCTTTGTGATGGTAAGATTCTTTGCAGTGGAAGGAATATTATCCATGCCATGATCTCAGACAGACTATGTCTCTCTTTTTCCCTGCAAAGGTGAAAAAAGGTACCATGAAGGCATTTCCATCTTCCTATTTTAGAAGGAATACTGAAATAATTGTGACTCTGATTGCCTAGAAAAGTGCTGCAGCAAATTCTGCTGCACAGGGAACCACTTCAGCATTGGTTCTGACCACTGTCATGATCCTGAAATGATTTGTTCTGTGCAGCTCCACTCTCATGTGATCTCTCAGCCTCAAGCAGGTTGCATGGAAGAAAGAAGGTGACAATGTTCTGGATTTCAGTCAGCATTCCTTAGCAGGTAGGACAGCTGAAAGAAAAGACAGCTGCATAGCTTATTCGTTATTCCATTGCTGAGGCCACTGGTGTCAGCTAAGATTTGCACCGGAATACCACATACTTCAATATTGGTTAATAAAGCTGTGACTTCCAAATTTAGCACTCACTTTTTCTCAGACTGTTCTGTGCCCACAACAAGCAGCTGGAGAGAAAGGGAAAAAGCGAAGATTTGGGTTAGTCTCTGTGCAGGGAGTCAGCTAAAGCCAGATGACTTCACTGAAAAACCAAAAAAAGGTTTAGTTCCTTTTGTGACCAAGGCTATATACAAAACTTTGTTACTATACTTTGCTTTTTAGATTATTAAAGTAAGATTTGTCTAAAACGTTACCCTGGTTGGGAGGGGTCTGACAAAATAATTTTTCTTGCTGAACTCAATAATAATGCTCTTGAATTTAGTACTCAGTCATCTGTGTTGAAGTGGGAAAGGAAACTATTTACCTATCTTCTTAGTGCTTATGTTTTTGGGGTTGTTCACAGTTGTACGTTCTCATGCAAACTAGCATTCCAGCCATAGCTCACTCTCTCAAAAACCACAGACAATGTAAAAACATTTTCTCTCTGTCAAAACTACGTAGAGAAAAGTTAGAAGAAATGCCCTGACAAGAACACATCCCTTAAGAGAAAGTTCTGTGTTCCAGACTATCCTCTTGCCACCTCCTGACAGACCACAACTTTCTGATGTCTCCAAGCACAGAACCAAACCCAAATGCACCAAGAGCCTGCCCATGCACATCCAACCCTGTGACTTGGGGAAATGCAAACTAAGATCAAAAGTCATTTTCTTTAAATGCCTAATTCCTTAGTAATGGTCAAAGAAGGTATCTACACAGTGACAGCAGAACTGCATATCAATTGTTTTAGTTTATTTCAGAAAACTCATTTAATGTCACAAGTTTGAAGTACAAAACATTCTTCCCTAGGGACTGCATTTTTATATACTATGATGCACTTAATATATATCTTCGCTACTTAATTTCAATTGATGTAAAGCCAATGCCTCATTTTTCCACTAGCATCTGCTTCATGCACAGTATTTCCTCTAACACTGGCAAGGTAAGTGGAGCAAGTAAAGTGAACTTTATTTTCAAAACCAAAAAGTTTTTCTCTAGTGTCATTCTTATATTTCAACATCTGGTATTCTGCCTTTGTAAATATTCAACTTTTTTTGTTGTTATTGCTGAAAAAGGTGTTTACTATTGCTTTAGTATGTGGTGCAGTGTTGGAGCACAGTATTATGATAACTTATTCCTTCTTTTTCAAACGATTAAAAGCATCACTAGGCAATTATACTTACAGAAAGCTTTTGAAAAATCTATTGTTTATATTTAACAGGACTTTCTATATTTTACTGTTTTACATGTAAGTCCACATCCCTACGTAACAATGGCTTCATAACAGAATTTTTGTAGTTTCTACTTACATTCATCCACACCTCTTAAACTTACATTTTTCTACAACAGCTGCCACATAGCACTGTACAGAGCCACTCAAAACCACTACAGAACCAACACTTTTAATTCAACTGTTTAGGAAAAGTGACTTTCCTGAGTATTCTGATTTTCCTGTTCAGAGTTAAGCAAACACAAAGCATACCAGGAGGCATTTACATTCTCCCACAGCTAAGCACAGCAGTATTCACATGGAGATGGGCTCTGGTTGCTCTTGCACACTGATGGAAAAAAGAAGACTGGCAATGTTGAGGTGCTGTGCTCAAATCTGGCAGACCTGGACTCATCATCTCACTAAAAGCCTCTCTGGGTGTCTCAGATGTGGTTAAAAGAAATTTACACTAGCTGCCCACACAAGTCATACAAGAACCAGGTGAAGCAGGAGAGGGCAGTTTTGTTTCCCTCGCTCACACTCCCCCAGACAGCAGCTCATCACAAACCCATGGGCTGTGCCCACGGTGCCTCCTCTGCGTGCACAGCCACGGGCTGGGGCCATCCTGGGCTTCCACTGCTCACTTGGGAGAGAAGGTATCTCCATACTGATGTGTTCATTAATGACTTTGACCAGCTCACACCCCGCTCTGAATGAGCCTTTCCTTGCCTGTGTGGGCTGAGAAACCACAGATACATCTGGACAGTTGTGACCAACCACAAGCTTTAAATGCTGCTGCTAACGCTACAGGCAGCTACATATTGTCCCACACTACTACGAAAATCCTTCAAGAACAGCTACTTATATATTTTACACAATTTTAAAACATATTTGTAGTTCTGAAGGGTTACAGTTAGTGTTTGGCTAAATGCGTTTTGGCTAAGAAGTCTCTTCAGAACAAAACTACAATGAGCACCCTATTATCCAAAACCCAAAAGGTGATACTCTCTTCTTAATTTCCCCATACTACTTGACTGGTGTTACAGTTGGGGGAAAAAAAAAAAAAAAAAAAAAAAACAAAACGAAAAAAAACAAAACCAA
>VWZG01013026.1:1483923-1516277 GCA_013396735.1 Grallaria varia | reverse complement strand
GCCCGGTCCCCGCCGGGATGCGCGTCCCGCCGGGCCGGGCCGGGCCGGGAGGGCGCGGGGGCAACGACGGGGAAGGGGAGGGGGGAAATGTTAAAAAATCGCTCCCGTCTTTTTGGCCACGAGTTAGAGCCGTTCCAGCGAACTGTTGTCGGTTCTGCAGAACGGCATCGCTTCAGCTGTAATCTTACGAGCTGGCCACGGGTGAGCCTCAGGCATCATGTTCCGTGTGATGTTACTTCCAAATTCTGCGCAGAATACTTGTCTTTTCACTGAAATCATCAAATGTTGGCTATTATTGAACTTGTGGTTTTTCCCTCCACGTTGCTGCACATCTGGGAGACCACCAATGGCACCAGAAAGAGGAGCACTGAAGTAGATCAGGAACTGAGGGAATGCCGAACTGCCAGCCTGTAAAACTTTGTACATATCCTTGGCAAGGCCAAAAGGAAAGTAGCAACTGGAATTAACCAGGAATCAGAGAAACAGCAGTGAAAAGGAGCCTTGGACACGGGTAAAGCACTGCAGCAGGGCCGACAGTGCCACTTAACAACTTCCTGCCCATATTCCATAAGATAGAACATCTCTGCAGGGAAAGGAAGTAAATTGGAGCACATTGGATTAGGTGTAACTGGGGAAAATGTACTGTAAATGTCTGATTAGAGAGAAACTCCAGCATAGTTAATTTTCCAACTGCAACTGTAGTTTTGTAACTGTCAACAAAGAGCAGGAGTTTGAAGGGGCAATCCAGGAAGCAGCAGGGAAGCAGCTCTCAGCTTTTCAAGGTTAATTGAGAAAAGGGGAGAGCCAGCATACTGGTGGAGCTTGGTAAATTACATGCAATGCTGTCGCTTGAGGACTGCATCTTATTCACAGGAGTGAAGATGATTCAGAGCCACAACTTCTCCCTGGCCTCATCTTTTTCCATGGCATTTCACAGATTTCAAGATGTGTCCTTGTCTCTAATGCTGTGGTCAAGATTTTAATGTAATATGCATGGTGATGCCTTGATTCTGCAGAGAGACTTGTGTGCAGATATACTGCAACAGTCATTTTACTGGAAATAATATCTTTGCTTGAAAACAAACTAGATGGCAAAAAATGAATGCTAGGGAGGTATTAAAAAGATTTGCAGTTAAGCTGATGAGTTTTTCCTATCAAGAAGAAAGACAGAATTACACTGAGATGGCAAGCAAATCCTTTCAAATGTTTCGATGAAGGCAAGTTTCAGTGAAAAAGGTAATGGGGTGTCTGTAATAGCAGTCCATAAAGCATGTGATTTGATGCTTATGATGATTAAACAGAAATTAGCAAAGAACAGAATTCATTTGGCTCATACAATCTAAAGATATTTGTAAAACCTCCTCTTACTGGAGCCTTTCTAGCAGTGATCTACAGAATATGACAAAGCTTCTTAATAGACCCCTGATTTGAGAGAGAACAAACAAATGGCTGATTAAATGCCATGCAACAAGGATTTGTTGGTGGTCAATTATGATGGATATGGGTTAATGGCACAGACCAGTCCAGACGCCTTGGTAAGGTGGCCTCATTTGTTCAACAGAGCTGTTGTAGTCAAGGTCAGGCATCCAGTGAAAAAGAACACGAGTGACATTTCAGGCTGGGGGATTGTTTTCTGGAAGGCAGTTTACAATAAACAGCGTTAGTTTGTCCTGGTGAATAACTGAATACATGCTCCCACTGTCATGGGTTAGTGAAGATGACAGCTGGGAGTAGATGGGTGGCAGAGAGAGTATCGGAGCAAAAATAAACACAAGTTACAGTCTTGGCAGTATTAGTAAGACCAGTGTGGGAATACTGGCTTTGTGTCCATACTTAGGATTAATGTTAATTATATAAAAACTGGAATATCTGAGGGACAATTAATGTAGCTTTTAGAAAGATAACTGTGTCTTCTCCCTAAAGTAAGAGTCTTAACAGCAGACAGGGAACCAGTGCTCTCTCTTCCTCTTCTCTGTTTAAATTGATCTTGGATTCCTTTAGATGTGGTGATGAAGCTTCAACAGAAGACAGGTTTGTTCCCTTCCCTTTAATCTGGGTAAGGGTATTCTCCTGGGAGTGGGCGGCATGTGACTGAATATGCATGAGGCTGCAGAGAATAAACCATATACCTCATTTCTTGGGCCAGGCCTCTTTAACTACCAGATTAGTAGGTAAATGGTGACCACAGGCTGTGCCTCCTCTAGAATGTTTTAAATCCATTACCTCTGTTTAGTTCTTTAGAGGAAAGAATGGAAGCACCTACCTTCAAGAACAAGTACCAAGCAGTGAATCTCAAGTGCATATAAGTATATTCCTGCAGATTTTAGTAAAGTCCCTGAGGAACGGGACTGCAGCTGGATCACTGTCCCGTTGCCTGTTGGCTACCTCAGTTACTGCTCCATGCCTGAGATGCTGAAAAGGCAGGGCTGTGATGCACAGCCTAGAGCCTGCATGAGTTAACAGCTTCAGTCCCTAACGTCTTTTGGGGGCTCTCTCAGAATCACCTTGTCACTCACAGAACCTGCTGACACGAGAACATCTTGTCCTCTTTCAGAAGGGCCATGGCTTTCTCTTCTCATACTTCTTTGAAAAATTGACCTTCAGTGTGATTTGAAAGGAAAGAAGAACAGAGACAACAAGAAAGATTAGCAGTTTACTGGTGGTAGCTGCTGGGTGGTTGTCCCCTTGCCTTTTAAGCACATTTGAATTTTCTAACCTGGAACTGCTGATTTTTCAATGTGTTCCCCTATTTGTACGTAACTACTCCACCACACACATTGCTATAGCCTGATCAAAACAGGCATAATTAAAGAGTTTCTGGAAGCTGATGCTATGTAAATTCCTTGTACAAAGAAGGGGAAATTTTAGTACTGCTTCTTATTAATGATAGGAATATTTTAGCTGTGGAATGTGTTGCTTGCACTCTAAACAGGCCTGCAAATTTGGTGTGTGTCTGATATTACAATAAGAGAGTTTGTGTCACCTCTTTAATATTGCCAGAAGTTGTGCGTGATTTGTCAAACAAAGAGAAAAGAAAGGTGTTGAAAATGCATTAGTATTTCCAGGTAGTTTCCAGCCTCTTTAGCCTTTTTTTTTTTTTTCCCCCTTCCCTTCTAGAGCCAGCCCATCCTCCTTGTAAGAATTATAGCCTGTCTTTGAAATGGCTCAAATGGAACCACTGAGCAGGTAGAAAGTCACTTGCTATATGCTTGAACAGCTCTGAACAATTCGGTGTCATCAACGAGTTTGCAGTTCTGGAAGAAGAAGAGGAGGAAAAAAGAGATGGAAAGTCCTTGTAGGCAATACCTGCTCAGTGGAAAATAAAGAAAAAGTGAAGACTTTTACAGGCACAGAACATTGTTGTAGTTCAGAGGAGCTGCTGCCTGCAAATGAGCGAGTTCAGTATGCAGAGCCATCCCTAAAGAAACCCCATCCTCAGAATTCCACCTGTGTGCCCACAGTGTTTTCTGTATGCAGGAGACTCTGGACTTACATACCTAATTCTGTTTTACCCTATAGTGTCTTTTCTGACCACAAATATTCCAAAGGAATTTTGGGGAATATGACTCCCAATCAATTGCAGAAGTGGACTAATGCTATCTGTAAGCAAATGATGAGCCTTTGCTCATCTGGCTGATCAAGAGGAGAATTCACTGGGCACAGAGAAGAATTCTTGTGTTTAAATTGTCCTGGTCTCAGGAAACAAGACCTTGTGGGTATTAAAATTAGGTGCCACTGCTGAAGAGCTGGTGGGATGCACTCTTTGCACGGTAGTTACTCGGCTAAGAGTGTTCATGTGATAACCCTGAACCACTAACACAAATGTTAAACTAAATACACGAATATCAGGGCAATTCTTACTCTGTGAATCAGGACCCAGGTCTTTTACCTTCTGGCCCACCCAGGTACTGGAGTCATACTGGTTTCTAATGCACATACTGAAATCTGCGTTGTCATTACTGTTGTAGCATAAATGGAAGATACAGTTGCTAACTAGTCCTTAGTTTGGTCTTGCAAACTCCTGACTGCCACTGAGTGTAATCGCAAGCTATTGCAGTGTTAATTCTCTCAGCCATTTTAACGACTGACACCAGAGAGGATGAACAGTTTCATTTGTCGTCCTGCTGTAATTACCGAGAGGTTGTAACCATTATGTTAAAGAAAAACTATTTGCTTTATGGAGTTGTCTGTATATGGAAATGCCTTTGCCTTTTTGGAGTGGGAGAAAATACTATAAAGTGATTATGATAAAAACCGTGGAGGTCAGGGAGCTTCTGGATAGTGACAGTGAGTTCACTGACAAAGTGAACGAAGGAGAAAATGAGCATTTATTCCAGATGCCAGAAGTGTTTTTTCTCAGCTCTGCATGGAGGGTATTGGTGTGAATGGATTACGCCACAAATACACCTCTGCACATGAGGCTGAGTTCAGGTAAGTGGCACCACACCCAGACAGTTCCAGCATCCAGTCTGGCTGAGAGGTCATTTGGATTGTTTTAGCCTCAGTAAGTGGTAGAATAATATATCTGGAAAAATAAAGAGAAAAGGAAACTAGAGAGGTATAAAGGATACAGTACCTATTTTGCATAATATTGAAATCCCTTCAGTCAGTCCAACATGTGAAGCCTCATTTAAAGCAATGTTAAGTTTGCAGTCTGTTCCAACAATAAGGTGTAAACTGGGACAGACCAATCATCTATTGCAAGGTGATGTGAAAATGTAGAGAATTATTGGGCAAACAAGGATAAGAATAAAAATAAATGTAAAAAGAGGTGTCCAATATATAAAACAGGGCATGCAGTTTGTGAGAGTTTACCTTCTAAATTATACACTTGTATCCCCCCCATACGAAATACCAATGCAAACTCCACCACCAGCGATTGTTCCTTTTAAATAAGACCATTCTGGAGGAGTTAGAGTGGGGAATTTTTTACCTAAAAATACTTTTACAGACCAGTGAATCTTTTAACTTCCCTGGGCTCACTTGCAAATATAAAATACAATAGGAAAATATTTTTTGAATTTTCTTAGTATACAAGAATTATCAAGAGAATGAGAAATATTAAAGAATAATAAAACAGCATTGGTATAACTTTTTTCCAACAGGTAGCATAATTTCTTTTATACTGCACAGCATTTTTAATAAAATAATGAAATACTAGAGATGGGTCTTTAAGTCAGCTATTACTTAATTTTTTTTCTTTGTTCAACCTTAATTGAGCCCCATCTTTCATGACAAATTTTTATGTTCTGTGCCTTTTTATACTCTCTTTTCTTTTAATGCAAAGTACTTCCTCGAAAAGAAGTTCCATGCAAGCACACAAAAGTATTCACTTGCTTAATTTATCTACTGACAAAATCCAACTGCTCCGTTCAGGATCAGGGCCCTCTTTTTGCTCCTGACTCAAGAGGATGACACAGTCCTTTCTCTGTGAAGGTCGTGGTTTAAGAGCCTGATTTCCTGAATACTGGATGAAAGTAGGATGACGAACTTAGCTGTTATCTCCTACTTTGTGTGAAGAAAGGTGCAAGATAAAGAGGAACTTTTCATGCCTGATCTCCTTTCATTATCTGTTGTGTTAAACTGCGGTGAGCAGTCCCTGAGCAGCCCAATATTTAATGCATTGGCTGTAACAGCGCCGGGCAGTAGATTTATAAAGTGATATGGGACGCGCAGTTTACTTGCTGTAAATATGTAGAATGCAAAGAAACACGTCCATTTATCACTTCTACCAGTAAGAACTCCTGCAGTGCAAAAACAAATTAAGGCATCCCTAGGAGAATGGGAAGTTTGAGCAGGAATTATGTTTCCGGAGGTGTATAATCTACAATGTCTACTTTAAGGTTACAAAAATAATGTGTAATAGCAATAGCTAATGAAACACCTAGATGCCAAGTCTTTTCAAACTGTAGATAAACAGGAAATAATAAAATAAAACATAATAATTGTAAGGTTTACTCTGCCTAGATGTTTATAAAAAGCTGACATTTAAAGTTCTGAAAAAGGGAAGAGTAAGTGATATAAGTAACCCAAGGAACAACGTGAATATTTACTCAACTGGACTAATTTAATGGATGTTTTATTTTCTGTTGTTTTCTTACTTATATACACATATGTATATATATATATATATATATATATAAATTTGAAAAATGAAGTCATATTTGCTATACAAAATCTGCCAAATTAATGATGTACAATTTCCTTTTAGTTTTAATGTCACTTCATTGTCATTTTTCTCTATTTTCAAACAATTGTTTAGTTTGCCATGCTCATTAAAACATCATTTCTTTACACCCAAAGGAACTTGTAAATGCTGGTTAACACACTATGACACCAAGACTTATTAAGCAAGTTATTTTATTCTTCCCGTTCACTTCCAGAGACATGTAGGTATTCTTCAGTTATTTAAAATAATTGTCTGGGTGCTCTCACATTATTCAGTGTAAAATAGGAGAGTGGCACAACTTTCACACTGATACACATTTGCAGAGCTGACATTTGTGAAACTGTATTTATATGTTCTCTGCATTCTCCTGCCCTATTAGTGTTAGAAAGGTGTGGGGGATCCTTTGTACTATTCATGTCATAAGCTATTCCTGGGCAAATTTCTGATCTCAGGAAAAAAAGGGGTGTAAGCTGAGACTGTCAGATCCTCCGTGAGAATGCATACATGGGATATAAAGGTATCTCAAAAAGAGAACTGAAAATTCTCTCACTACCTTAGGAATGTGAAACTTAATGCCAAGATTACTTTTTTTCTTAATTATCACTATTGAAATAGTAAACTGAACTAAACACTCTGAAATAAAATATATTCAATTTAAAAACCTGTAACAAATCAAATTAACTATGTAAAATCAAATACCTTTTTTTACATTGCTAATAAGATTCTGGAACTGGAATTCACTCATCATTGAACTCACTGTACACCATTTATCATAAGAATGCTGTGGTCTCTCTGATGACCTGCTCACTTACAGAAAGTGTAAAAACTGACTTACAGTGTCCTAAATAAATATGATTCTAAGTATAATTAAGAATATATGCCTGTTATGCACGAAGACACAGTTTGGACTAATTCATTAATGTGTTCATATTCAAACTTCAACACGTGGGCCATAAAAAACTTGGTGTCTGTCCATGACACTGGTTGTTACTCCTGGCATAATTAAACTTGTCTCTTGCAATTAATCACCTCGACTGCAAACAAATAGTATATTTATCTTCATTAGCTTCCTGCATGTGGGGCTTTCCTTCATGCCATGGAGCCAACACCACACTGGGGTGCCGGAGGGATGCAGGTTCAGCTGTCCCAGGGATGGGGGGATGCTCTGCCCCCCAGCCCAGCCCCTTGGGGCCCGGGACAAAGGCAGCCCCTTGGGAAGGCTGGGATGGCACTTGGCAGAGCTGCACAAGGGGCAGAAAACACTCAGGAATGGTGGGAGGGAACCAGAGCACACCCACTGGGGCAAGGCACTCTGTGCTTCGAGTGCAACTCTACAGCCCCAGCAAACCCAAGGCTAGTTAAGACTATGATTTTGTGTTTTCAGCTTCCTCGTGTGTTTTAATTAAAGACAAACAGAATTATGGACAGTACAAATTATTTTTTCTCAAGTGAAAAAACAAAAAAGAGGATGCCAGACTAATTTATTTGCTTTTGTTTGTATCTCTTTTTCCATGATTATTTTAACAAATGGATTTACTAGCAGGAATGTTTGGTAAAATAATGAAGCAAATATTGTTAAATATTGTGATTAT
Organism: Grallaria varia; assembly: GCA_013396735.1. Classification (NCBI taxonomy): domain Eukaryota; kingdom Metazoa; phylum Chordata; class Aves; order Passeriformes; family Formicariidae; genus Grallaria; species Grallaria varia. The sequence goes on along the minus strand of VWZG01013026.1, from coordinate 1,508,516 downwards.
TCATAGCAGAACCTATAAGTTATGTTTCTTCATTTGGAAAAGAGAAATGTGTTCTACGACCTACGTACCCATTCAAAAAAAGCTTGAATATTCAGAAAGTTCTGCTTATGAATGAATTACAGACAAAAATTATGCATAGATATTATTCAGCAAACAGTTTGAACATATACATCAGAAAAACTAGTTTGTTTGGAAAACTTGCAAACACATAATGGAGCAAAGAAATTATTCATTACGAATTATTTGCACAGCATCTGTCTTACTTTCTCATGTTAATTGCCTCTGCTAAACCACATTTTCACCCCTTCAGTATGTAAATTTAAATGATTTTGCATATTTTCTGAATACCCAGTAAACGCATGTTTCATTACCTTACTGCTTACATATTTTTTGTCACTCTAATTGTACTAGAGTTTATATAATTTTAAAAATTTGACCTACCAGCTTGCTGTAGATTGGACCTCTTTCTCTGGACTCTGAATATTGCTGGAAAAAAAAAAAAAAAGGAAATTAAAAAAGAAATTAAACCCATGCACATTAACTGCATTTGTGAAAGACCTCCTTAGGTATGTGTTAATTCCCACCATATTTATAAAAGCCAGGGTTTGGTTTTAATCACAATACTTTTAATGTAATTATTAAAAATCTAGGACATGACCCACAATTGATTTGAATTAACAGAGAGAATTTTACTGATTTTGAGAGCCTATAGCACACCTTCCCCTATAGAACTGGGGGATGTATATTTGTATCCTTTTGTGCTTCCTCTTGTGTATAATTCTTCTTTCTACTATACAAGACTCTACTTCAGGCAGTTTAATTTCCTCTAAAAATGTATCTTTTTTCTTTCCCCTCGATTTTGTGAAATTTTGGTTCTTTGACCACTGTCTGATGTTGGCTCTCTAAGAAACTGCAAGAAGAAAAGGTGCATGTTGTATCCCATCTTTTCTTTGCAATGACTTCATGCCACTGACACAAAGAAGTCAAAAGCTGTGCTGGTCTTGGACACGAAATGCACATTTAACCCATCGGGCCTCTTGGCAGAAACGACCCCTCCGGCCACATCTGTCCCCTGGGTCACCGAGGAAGCCTCGGGATGGGCACCCTTGCTGGAGACCTGCAGAAAGCACTCCTGTTACAGCTCTTTGAGGAGTACAAAGATACACTTTTCTAATGGCATAGATCTCCCTGTTCAGGCTTCCATCTCCAGGGTACCACAAAACACATAACCCCCGAAACTGTTTGCTTTTTTCTGCTTTCTGCTGAGGTTACAAAACACTGGTTAACATGGGTAGCACAACGGAGTAAAAACATACTTATTCACTTATTTGTGCTGTGGGCAGAAACCTGGCTGAATGCTTCCAGTAAGTGTTTTGTAAGAGCCATTAGTACATTGCCAAGGCACGGGAGGCAGATGTTATTGCCTGCACATCTCTGCTGAAAACTCAAGTTTTACAGCGTGCTAATGGATTACAGCAGGGGAAAAGAAACCAAGATATAGTGTTACAATACAGTACTTTTTGAAATAATACGAAATTTAATTGACTCACATTCTACAGGTATTTGTGGGTCATAACAGAATTTCTGTCATGAGAAGTACCCCAGCACATCACAGAAACCCCAGTGCTATTTTTCACTGCTGATCCACCCACCCCTCTGTTCCCGGCCTGGCTGTCAGTGACTTCTGAAATGGACAGCACCAAAAATTGTGGGCCTAAACTTCAGCAACTCTGTTTTTTTTTTTTGTAATATACCTTTAGGCTATTAAACACATCTATAGGTTTCTCTTCTCTACAGAATGTGTTGTCCTGTGTGCTTTAGCAGTTCACTGAGCTGAGCTGATTCGAATGAGCCTTGAAATGTTAAATACAACTTGTAATATCAAAGGTTCTCATATCAAATAATTTTCTTCCTGGGGATCCTAGGGAGATTAAGAACTCGTGCAGTGACTGAAATGTCCACTGCTTACATCAAACATCTCAGAACTGGCTAAACCAGTACCTGTGAATTGAAGGAATGGCTGGGAAATACAACTGCACACTTCTGACTTTACTTGTAAATCAGGCATAAGGGGCACAGTATTAGCTCCATATGGCAACAAGTGAGTGCTAAATGTTGAGTAATTGTGTCACAGTGTGACAGAAGCCCTTATGTACAACCTTGGGGTGATGTTTTCTTTGCAGCTGGTGCAGAAATTAATTTTTGGGCAAGGCAGTAAACTAAAAGCAGTATGGCTGCACTTCGAATTTTCTTTCAGTCTGCTTATCTCAAAGCCCAGAGAAAGAAGTTGTCTCTTCCTTATTGTTTTTCTGGGTTTGCTTTCATACCTTGCAGCAGTGGCTGTTTATAGCTTGCCTACCTTGCTTTAATTCTGAGCTGAATTAAGATGAAGTATGGTTTGAATAGTTCAAAACACTCCTGTATGTTCAGAATTGAGGAATAGGAGCTGTCAAGACATTGGCTGCTGCTTTCTCACCCTGTGCCTTGCAGATGCAGAGGAGTTAGGGAAGAATCCTATTTATCCCTGATCTCTTGGACCTGGGGTGCTTGTCAGAACAGCACCTGCACCCTTGCTGGTCTGTGCAGGACACCCCTACCCATGCTGAGAGGCTGAGCTGCAGCTCCTGCCCTAATTCTGGCACATTCCTACTGACACACATTTTTGTACTATAATTAACTTTAATTATCATATCTTAGAGCAGGAATATAACTTCTATCTATTCACTTCATGGTAGTCTTACAAAAAACAAATGTTTTGAAAGGTAATTAGTGAGTAACTCAGTGTGAAAATAGGGAGTTTGTGTTTTCCAGGAGTAGCATTCTAATTGCAATTGCAGTCACACAGAGTATCAGATGGGTCTGAAGATGCTGTTTGAAAAACTCTGAGAATAATAAATGGGGAGACCTCAATATTGCCAACAATTAAAAGAATTATATGATCATGTAGAAAATAACCCCACATTTATTTCAGGATCCTGGTTCCAGGAGAAAATGTGGAGTCTTGATACCACAACTGTTAACTGCGTAATGACAATCACAGTGTACAGAAAGGAGTAGGGAGGACTTTAATGGAAAGCATATTGTCATTTTCCTTGCATTAAAAGTCAAGGGCAATTAAAACATAATTCAATTAGAGAATATCTTACCAGCTGTAAAAAGTAAAATTGATTGATATGCAATGTTGGGATAACTTGGCGGCTGCTATTTGTAAAGTGATGCTGAGGCTGACAAATTAGTCACTTGGTTCTTTTATTTGATAATTTCATGTATTTCTATATATTCTTTCACCACTGAAGGCATTTAATTAGCTAATGTTTAATTGCTTATTGTTTGGAAATGGAAAATGTTATAACTGTATTGTGATGTGAAGAGTTGTTGACATTGAGTTTAAGCATCCTGTGTGACTATACCCTGCTCCCTCCTTACTATTTATCTGATAATAGGATTTTTCTCATGATTCTTTGTCTGTATTACTGTCCAATAAGATGTTTCAGTCTCCAGATTAAGCATCACATGTTGCTGGAAACAGGTCAGTGTAGCTCGGAGCAGCTACAAATCAGTGAGCAACCTCCTCACTTGGAAGAATCGGGATCACTTACCCAAGGGCTGAATTTGGCCATGCAAGGAATAACCAATCAGGAGTGATGTGTGCTGACAAAACAGCAAACCTATTTCTGTTTTTAAAAAGCCACACACACACATAAAAAAGGATTAAAAAAAATTTCCTCCTACATTCATGAAACCAGAAATTTGTGCTCAATCATTACTTCAGCAAAAAGTTGAAAGGTGGCTTGAGTTAATAAATATTAACAAAATATCCAGGTATCTATTATTTTCTGTCAATTTTGTTCTTTAGAAGTGAAAGAGTTGACATGGTTTCATAATTTTTTGGCTAGTCCTAATATTTCTCTTCTACTGCGAGAATATCAGCAGACTAATGTCTACATGGATTCCAAAGTAATGCATTATTTCCCTCAGAATGAACGCTCTACAAGGAAATCAAAGGCCTGATAAACAAATTAATTAATAAATTATTTAAATTAAAATGCTCTGCAAAACTTGACTAAAATCAGATACTGCTGCTTTAGGGATAGGAGACCTGAACTTTGTTTATAATCCCTCTGTCCACAGACCTTCTACACCACTTGCAGAGATTAACTGGGTAAAGAAAGAGAGAATAATCTTTTGCTAGTGTAAAATAGCATCTTCAAGAATTTTTTTTTTTTTTTTTTTAAGGTTTCATATGGGTTTTTTACAGATAAAAATCCATTCTTCTTGGGTCTATCAAAATCTTTTTGGACTGAGGCAGTTGTGGTTCTTCCCTGTCAGGAAAATCTATATAAAGGCAATTCTGTGATGTCTGGTTTTCTATGTGGTCTTTTTCCAAGCTGGAGATCCATAATAATTGAATATGATTAATAAGTTAATTTCTATTTTGCTCAAAGAAAGGAGATTGGTGTACATGTACACCTTTTTATACTGGGATCAATTTAAGAGGATAGTTCTTCATATTAAAGAGGTTATGAATAAGAATGGTCTCATTTAGAAGGCAGAAAATATACAGAATTTTGTTTAAATATTCTAACAGACTAAGGAGAAAAAATTTGAAGAAGTAACTCAGTAGGTCTCTGACTTCACTATTCTACATTTACTCTAAGAAAAAAACCCAAGCAATTAAAAAAAGAAAAGATAACAATCAATTAGTTGTTTCTCAGATTGTTGGAGACAACTGCCCTCAGGGATATCAGATGTTATAAAATGTAATATATATCATAATAATGCAAATGCTTCTGTGTGAAGTGGTATTTAGGACTTGGTTGAATCACATTATTTCATTTGAAAAGTCACACAAAGAGCTGTAAAAAACCATCAGCATTTTCCTAAAGACTCACAAATGCACTGTTAGAAATGTATATTAACTACACAGGCTGCTCTGGTTGGAGATGTCCCTGCTCGTGGCAGTGGGTTGGCCTTTAAAGGTCTCTTCCCATCAAACTGTTCGATGATTCGATGAACTAATGCCAGAGAGTAATTTATAAGTTTGTGAACAAAACCACTGAGAAAGCCTTAAGCTACATCCAAAAGGAATGCTTCCTGAAAAAACAGTGCAGTTATTAGGTCAAAAGCTTAAAGAGATAAAGCACCAATTTGTTATTTCACCAATTAAAAGCAATTGGCAATTGGTAGTTACACAGCCCAATAAAATATCTCTCACATTTGCTGCTTGTTACAAACATCTCTGTATTTCAGAGACTTTGTACTGTGAATTTATTAAAAACACCTGAAAGCAGTAGGTTGGCCAAAAAGGCCCATCTGAATAGGCAACAAAACAACATCTCACCATGGATGGCAGGCGTGAGGAGGGGCTGGGCACTGGGAGCTCCCCTCCAATTAACTTTCCAAGGGGCTTAAACCTTCTGTGCTACTCTATGAAGATAAAGCCTTCCACGAGCCTGTGCACGAAGGTGCTGTTGTTTTCCTTATTGCTGTTGAAACTATTGCACAACTATTAAATCTGGGCATAAAGAATTTAGCAAAAGTGCCAGTTCTTGGGCTTTATTTCGTGCTCTCGGGGTGTTTCCCACTGAACCCCCAAACAGCCTCCCCACGGGTGCTCCCACCGGCAGGCTCAGGGATCTACAGGAGCACAAACTCCACTGTGAGGAAGAGAAAAAGGCTCCTAATTTAAAAGATCCACCTGTAGTTTGGAGCCTTCATTACCTTTACAGGGAGTCTAAGACAGCCAGCAAGATAAAAGCCCCCTCTCTTCAGCCACATGTAGATCTACAAGAGGAGGATCAGCTCTTTGCTTTATTGTTTTGTGGGTTTCATACAGGGAAGGTAGGAAAGGAACATATTGCAGGAATCACATCTACAGAAATAGTTTAAAGTAATGTTATATATTGATGATCCCAAATAATTTTTGTTTAGCCTAAAATTTCCCCTGAAAAAAAAAAATAATGTGTGATGTAAAGACATGTTTCTTCAATATCTATTAAAAACCAGTTGACTACAGACAGAGAATAAATTCTGGGAATGTAAATCTCTAACAGCCTGGAGGAGATGGCTGTTCTAAACACAACACTGTGATTTCAATGAGCCAGTTTACGTCTGGGAGGCTGAAAAGTGCTGGCAATGTCCACCTTGGGAGCAACAGCCACTCAGCCCAAATGTATGTTTTCCCAAATCTCCCTTTCCTGTTTAAAAATCCTTCTCTAATCATCTGTGCTTTGATGCTAAGCAGGAGCATGTCAGATGCTGTTATGAAATACACAGGGTAAAAAAAAAAGGATAGGGAGGAAGGGTCTGCATGGTGACAGAAAGTGTTTTCAGTGTATAATGTTTCTTTTGCAGATGGAAAAAGCATTAGGTTTTTACTAACGTGACCAGTTTCTTAAAAAATGGTTAGTACTTCCTAACAGAACCTATAAATAAGAAAGTAGGGCAGGCAGTGATGTATTTTGATGCATATTTCACTCCGGAGAATCCCAAAGCCCAGCACAAACACCACTGATCATGCACAACTGTGGACTCAAGGATAATCACTGCTATTTAAAGGAACGTGGCCCCACGTTCCCAGTGACAGCTTTCTAATGGAGCAAAAGAAATCCTCAGAAGTTCTTGGAGGTGATGGCACACCTGACAAAAATGGGAATGGATTTTTGGCCAAGAAACTCAATATAGAGGCAAATAGAGCAGAGCTGCGTTAGTCAAACAGAAGTTATTGGACTCAGCAGAGAGTAAATGGATGAAATGACATGCCATGCTATAGAGAAGGTCAGGGTACACAATCTAATGGTCCCCTTTGGCCCTCCAGCAGGTGATCCTGTGAAACCCTGCTCCTGCTGCCAGTCTGTGATTCCTGCACTCCTGATTTATTTAGAAGGGACCATGCACAGTAATGATACCTGTGCATGATTACTGACGGTATTTGTGCAAGAATTATGGCAGTAAAAATTTGTTCTAGTTCAATTATGACTTGCACGTTTTTTTGCATTTCGCAGTGAGCTCAAGGCCCACGGATGAGAACAGGCATATTCATTTTCTAACGGGAATGCATAAAGTGAGTTTCTTTGTTCACTGTTTCCCACCATTGGTACTGCCAGAGCAGCTTCTCTGTAGCAGAAAGAGAGCTGGAATAGAGCAGTCCCAGGTGCTGTAACTGTGACATCCAGAAAAAATGTGGGTTTTTTTCAGAGACCTGCCCCACGTACTGGCGCTGTGCTGTATGTTAACATTCACATCACAGCTCTCACTAGGGAGGGACTGGGGATGTCACTGGGGACTTTGGTATGAAAAAGTCCATTAACGTGTTGATTCGTAATGATTTAGAGATGAACTCCATGCAAGTCAAAAAAAATTTTTACAAAGAAATCAAGCAGTGCCTCACCGTGTGACCACAGTTCAGAGCTCACATATTCCTGATTCTGACATTCATTGTGCACTTCATAAAATGATACAGTTGGCTTTTTGCTTTCAAGCGACATTAAGAAAATAAGAAAACTAGTAAATTACAATCTAAATATCCTGGAGCACTAACTATGAAGTATTCCAGCTTAGCAGAGCCTACTGTTCCATGTATGTGCAGTTTATTTTATATGTACATATATAAAACTGGTGTCTAAAGAAATCTGTGTCACACAAACACGTAATATCAAATCTTAACTTTGCATAATAACAAAACGCAATTAAAAATCCATTTGAATATACAGAAGGGAAAATCTTGCATTTCTGTTACGTGTATCTGTCTGCTCCTACAAATATTTTGGGTGTTGAGCTTTAACAGCTTTTCCTCATTATCAAATTTTCAAAATCAAATCCTGAAAGATACCCAAAGCTGTTCACCAGTACACAATTGCTATTCATATGACATTTCCTACTTTTTTCTGTAATTAAATTCAGTATAATGATATTGGCAAAAAACCCCTTCAAATATATACCAGAAAATATACCATCGCCTTACTAAAATAAAATGAGAAAAACTGTTTTTACTTTCTAAATGCCTATCTCCTCTAACAAATTTCCATGTTCAATAGTATTAATATCATTATTTGTGGTGATAATATTACTTTAGCAGACAATTTGTCCAGTAACTTTTCCTATAAAGTGGATTTTGGTTAAAGGAAAGTGTTTGCTACACATATTTTACTGCTACTGTATGAGTTTATGTTTTGTTATTATTTGCTTTGCTTAGTCCTTGCCTATTTGCTATTCATTAGTTAAAGCAAATAACAAATTGGAGTCATGTGATAATGTCAGAGCTGGCTGACAGGATAAGTAAAATTCTATAAGTGACCACTGAGGCATGAATTGCAAATAACAATCAAACATAAATACACAGTTAGGATATGAATAGGTTACATTTGTGTCAAATTACACCAAAAGACTCAGTGAAATCAAAAAATAGGAGTTTTAGAAGTTTGCCAATACGTTACCCTAACAAAAGGTACTATTTTAAAAATAGTTATTTTGTGTTGGCATCCACAGCTGCTCTGGGCATCCTGTGCCAGGGCCTCTCCACCCTCACAGGGAGGAATTTTTTCCTAATTTCTAACCTAAACCTACTCTCTGCCAGTGTGAAGCCATTACCCCTTGTCCTGTCACTCCAGGCCCTTGTAAATTGTCTCATTCCATCTTTCTTGTGGGTACCCTTCAGGCACTGCAAGGCCACAATGAGGTCACCCCAAAACTTCTCTTCTCCAGGCTGGACAATCCCCGCTCTCCCAGCCTTTCCTCCCAGCAGAGCTGCTCCATCCATCCTCTGCCCATCCTGGTGCCTCCTCTGGACTCGCTCCAGCAGCTCCATGTCCTTGCTGTGCTGGCCCCCAGGGCTGGAGCAGCTCTGCAGGTGGGGGCTCACCTGAGCTGGGGGGCAGAGGGACCAGCCCAGGGCATGGCGGGTTCAGGGCTGGTTCATGTCCAGCCTCTCCCCCACCAGCACCTCCAGGTCCTTCCCCCAGGGCTGCTCCATCTGCTCATCCCCAGCCTGGATCGATCCCGGGGCTGCCCCGACCCAGGCGCAGCTCCAGCACTTGGCCTTAAACCTCACGAGATTCCCAAGGGNTCCATCCCCTGCCCATCCTGGTGCCTCCTCTGGCCTCTCTCCAGCAGCTCCATGTCCTTGCTGTGCTGGCCCCAGGGCTGGAGCAGCTCTGCAGGTGGGGGCTCACCTGAGCTGGGGGGCAGAGGGACCAGCCCAGGGCATGGCGGGTTCAGGGCTGGTTCATGTCCAGCCTCTCCCCCACCAGCACCTCCAGGTCCTTCCCCCAGGGCTGCTCCATCTGCTCATCCCCAGCCTGGATCGATCCCGGGGCTGCCCCGACCCAGGCGCAGCTCCAGCACTTGGCCTTAAACCTCACGAGATTCCCAAGGGCCACTGCTCAAGCTTGTCCAGGTCCCTTTGGGTGGCATCCTGTCCTTTGGGTGTGTCACTGCACCCTCAGCTTGGTGTCATCTACAAATATCCTGAGGGTGCACTCGGTCCCTTCATTAATGAAGATATTAAATTGCACTGGTCCCACCACTTGGCACTGACATCACTGGGACTCCAAGCCCTCTGGATGCAACTGTCCAACCAATTCCTCATCCACCAAACAGTCCTCCCATGGAATCCACCTCTCACCAGTTTAGAGAGAAGGGTGTTCTGGGGGACTGTGTCAAAGGCTTTACAGAAGTCCAGATCAGTGACATCCTTGGCTCTTCCCTCATCCACTGATGCCACCATAAATGGCCAGGATAGTTCCACAGAACGATAGATAGATAGATAGATAGATAGATAGATAGATAGATAGATAGATAGATAGATAGATAGATAGATAGATAGATAGATAGATAGATAGATAGATAGATAGATAGATAGATAGATAGATAGATAGACAGACCTATATATATTAACTAGAGGGAAGGGCAAAACTACAAAGCATGTCTGGTACCTTGAGGCCTCCTTCATGAACAGACTGCAGGACACGGTGACCCTTGGTGGTTTCTCTGTTTTAATTCTTGTTGAAGGTAGAGCCAGGAGGATTTTCATTGCAATTCTGTCTGGGAATGTTATTCCAGAGGTAGGAGATACTTCACTGAATTTTGTATTAATAAGCTATGATGTTAAATAAAGCACTGAAAATCTTAATCAAAGTTATGAGTATCAACAAGAAGAGAAGAAGTAGCTAATAGATTAGCTGCTGAACAAAAGTTTTCTATGATTAATTATATTATAGCTAACTAATTTAGTTTCCTTGAACTGTAACTTCAAATATCTATACTAATTAGTTGCCAACCTACAATACAATAAATGAGATAATGAAATAAAACTGTTTTAAATATCCTTTTCTATTATATGTACAATTTGCAGCATGTTAACAGATGAGATGAAGTCTGATTTCTTAAAGGCTATATTAGCATATCATTATACACACGAATGCCAAATAATCACTTTCTCACAAGAATAATGTTCAACTACTAAATGCACAGGGACTTGTAGTGCACATCACATGAAGGCTGGCGTGGGTTAAACTTACAGCAAACACAGAGACATCACACCTTTCTCCATCACATTTTCACCTGCTCATGTGATGCACACTTCAGCTTTGATGGAAAATTCCTTTGGGTCTTCTTGGTGTAAAGCTGTTGGTGCTTGCAGCAAAATTTGCAGAGCAAGTGGTGTTTTCACTGGGTTGTTAAACCAGGGAAATATCCACAGTATTTTTCACAGTTCTTGAAAGGGACCATCAATTTCTGTTAGCTTTGTTCAGTTTGGGAACAAGTTACACAAGCTTGTTTTTTCTTTCATGAATTTGGTTTGAAAATTATTTTTTTTTTATTCTGAATTTGTTTTAGAAAATTGAGCTCTCAGATTCCCAGTTTCCACAGAAGAAATTTGCAATATTCCCCATGGAAGCTGAAGAAACTCTGAAGGAGCCTTTCACAGACTGAGGGAGTATTATTTATTTTCCTGAAAGCACTGATGACAGGCAAAGCACGAGCAGTGTGGCTTGTTTTATATATCAACCTTGCATGTTTTCCTGTCAGCTTTGCAGTTTGTCATCCAGAGCTTAGCCTCCAAATAGCAGAAACTTAGGGGACAGCAAGCTGAAATAAAAGACTCACTGCCTACTATAGAGAAGAAACAAGGCCACCAAGAAATAGTGGAATGTCTGTTTATTCCACTTTTTGTAGCCCAAACTGTGGAAAAATATTTCATTATTAGTGGAAACATAATACAATTCTGTTAATGGTAGTATAATTTGTTGTTACTATTCGGAGTGAATCTGAGTAATCTAGCTGGTATAACAGATGAAATCATAAAAGAAAATACTTAATGCAAAATCTGATATACAAAAGCAAAGAATGAGCTGGAGCAGCTGCAGTAGCTTATTACAAATACTTGTCAGGATTGTGGAGCTCGAGCAGCATTTGCCAGCTGGAGTGCAGTTGTTCCGAGAGGGAGGTGAGATATCCCTCCTCTCTGCGTGGAGAAACAACGCGCCTAAGTGAGCATCAATGCACAAAATGGCATGGCATTTTATTGCTGGAATGATTCTTGGAGAGATAAATGTGTTAGATCACTTTATGGGGCACAGAGAGAAAACTTAGTCTTCTATCACTGCAATCCTTGGAGAAACTTTGTCAGTTCTGGGGGCTTTCCCCCCTCTTACAGGTGTCAGCTGCAGATGTGTGGTCAGTGTCACCATCTGGGTATGACCTGCAGGACTTTCTCCAGCTTCTGCCAAGGACTGGATGGCTGGGAATTGGACATGCCCTGAGCAGCTGCATTTGTGAACAAGGAACGTCCCTTTGCATCCCATTCACAGCTTACCTTGCCAGGCTGTCACAGAGAACATTAGATTGCAAGGTGATAAGGATTAGCATCACATGGATCAGAAGAGGACATCCAAACACCCACCGATATTTAAAATAAGTGCAAAAGGCCTTTTTCACTAATTAAAACTGGCATACACTGAGTTTATTAGACTGAAGTCTGAAAACACAGCATGAGACTAAATTCACATGGACTTGCTGTTATACTGGTCAAACAGCACTAATCAAACTGTTTTATTTGAGGTTTGAGCTAAAGCCCATGAGAGTCCAGCTGTTGCATTCAGTGAGCATGGAGTTCAGCCCTTGATAAAACTGAGCACTTGATCCTTGTATAATTCAATTACTTATGGCACTTGCTGAATATATTTTGTCTTAGATAATTCTTTACATGAAATCACCAATAGGCAGAACATTCAAAAACCTCAGACCACCTATTTTTGTGGGGTGTTTTTTGTCCTTTTTAACTCATTCAAATCCTGTTTATTACTCCCTCCTGCTTCTGCCATCAGTAATACCAGGTTAAAAAACAAAAGGAGTTTTCCAGTAACAAGAAATATTCCTGATATCATGGAAAGACTTCCACACGCTCTTAGTTACAATACACCACATCTTTTATATTCATTTTAGAAATGCTATTTTAGCAATTGGTATTCTATTAAGTTAACTACTGCAGCATGGCCGTATTTTACTGAGAATTGCAGGCACTCAATACAGCCATGCATGTCAACGTAAAGGTGGCCCCACCTCTTTTCATGACATTGGTGTCCGGCCAGTTTGACCCCACACCGAGTGGCTGAGGTTGGCAGGAGCCCCTGAGAGTCACTTCGTCACCTCTGCTCAAGTAAGGCCACCTGAGAGCTGGTTGCCCGAGACTGTGCCCACACAACTTGTGAATATGTCCAGGAATGGACACCCCACAGCCTCTTCTCGAGGCTGGACAGGATGAACAGACCCAGATCTCCCAGCCTTTTCTCCTGTGTGAGATGCTCCAGTCCCTTCACCACCTTAGTGGTCCTTCGCTGGACTCTCTCCAGTGCCTCCAGATCTCTTTTGTACTGGGGAGCCCAGAAATGGACACAGCACTCCCAGTACTACAAGGATACCATTTATTCACAATAATACATATACTAAAGCAAAATGTAAATGAATTATGAGACAGCTAAAAAAAAGGGGGGGGGAGTCAGAAGTTTCTACACACACATGCAGGGGATGGGATTTCAGGTTCATAACTGAGTAGATGAATACAAAGAACTTTTTGCACTCTAAGTAATAGAACAGTAAGCATGTCTGCTGTGGAGAGGATGAAACATGGCAAATCATTCATTAAGTAGTATCTATTTTCCTTGACAAATGCCTAATTATTCAGCAGAGCAATTTAATGTTCTGTATTAAGAGGCACACAAACTAAAACACCCCCATTGATGGGCTCTGTTCAGTATTCCCTGCTCAGTCCCACCAAAACATTCACAAACCTCAGCAGGGAATTTTCCTGAGAAGATCAGCTAATAATGTATTGTACCCTGCAAATGAGCCCTTCAATCTCTAAAGTTGATTTTTGTCTACCAAACCACAAAACTCCTTCTCTCCTCCTTTTGTTAGGAATCCTCTCTGCCCGTGTATTTTACCTCTTATATGTGCCAAGATGTAACTCAAGCAACTAAAGCTAAAGAATGAAAATGTCAGAGTTTAAGGCAAAGCAAAAAAGCAAAAAAACCCCTATTAAGTCTTTAATAATAAAGCCAATGAGAAGTGCCTATATTTCAGGTGAAACAGAGGGCTGAAATTTGGAGGTCCATGGAAACACTTGAAAATAAAACCATAAAGCCATAAAACAACCTCTGAAAAACACTTCCAGGCAAAGGAGCAAGCCTGTAAGGGAGACAGTGGATCCACTGGACTGAAAGGAACCACTGCATAGAAAAGTGGCATTGCAGAACAGCTAAATGACAAGTCTGTAAAGGTCTGCCCCAAAAAATATTTGAAAAAATACCTGCTTTGAGAGCTAATGGTCCAAACCTTTTGCTTGATGCCTACGACATGAATCAGGATGAAAACAAGTAAAGGAAAGGGACTTGGACTATGAAACAAGGGTAAAAGACAAGTTATTTTATAGTATTAATTTTACGAAAATAAAGATTAGGAGGATTTAGCCTTACTAGAAGATACTGTGCTGATTAACAGTAAATTGGTAACTGCAGTAGCTTAGAAGGTAAGAACACTGAATAAGTAAGCAGGTGAACTTCTCTCAAGGTATGCTATTTATGTTTAAATATCAGGAAGAAATGGGGAGGGGTGGTAAAAATGTAGCTGTCTTAAAAAGTTAGACAAGCAAAGTCTGCATTGATAATACATAACTGCCTAACAGAGCGACTGAAACACCAAAACAAGTACGCTATGACAGGGTCAAACATCCTTAATCTCCAATTTACTGTATGAAATGAGGAAGCATTCAGTTGGAACATGCAGAGATCCTATTCCACATACTATAGCGCATTAAATGCCAGTGGAATTACCTTTGAATTTGACTTAGGGAAAAAAAAAAGTGCTTAAAATTGCACAATATCTACATTTACATCCTAATCCTTTCTTTTTTCACCTAATATCAAGTTCTGTTTGAGTACTCCAGAAACTGGATCTTAATGATTGTATGATTTTGACCACAACTGAGATTAGCACAGGACAAGGAGAAGGGAGGGCCATTTAGAGCCAAACTCTTCTCTCAAGCCTTTTTCTGGTTTTAGCCAGTTTTGTGTGTGTCTATAACAATGTTTTGAGTTTATATCTATCAAAACGATGCAGCAACAACACCTTTCAAGTTGTGCATCCAGGAATATGAAAACATTTCTCTGAGTCTCCCACCTAGAGCAGTGTGTGCCACGGTGCCTCCTGCCCAAAGGCTTGATCCAGGGAAGGACTTCCATGCCTGATTTTTGAGGATGTCACCGGGCATGAGGGACGAGGTGACACCTGGGCCAGGCGCGGGCCTGAGGAGTTTAAGCTGATCCCCAATGTGCCTTTGGCCCGGGTCAGCCCCTGCACAAGGATGAGGGGACAGCCGTGGGCAGAGCCGGCTCCCACCCCGCCTGCCTGGGCTCTGAGGACACGCGGCTGGATGCGTGGCAATGGTGCCGTGCCAGCTGCACCCACTTCCTTTGCAATGCACAGCCCTCTCCTCATGCAGAGCATTTTCAGCCAGTAACCATTCAACACAAAGCACAGCCCTGGTGCAGAGACATGAAAACTGAAAGGAAGGCCACGGTCCGTGCTGCTTCTTGTGCCCTTTGTCACCTGTGCAGTAAGGCTTCAATTCCCTTCTGCATCACAGCAGAACTTCAGCTGCAGTGTGAGAGTAACACGAGCGAAGGACCGTGACCTCAGGCTCTCATTTCCTGGGAGGACACACTCTTTTTTAGCAGATGAAGCAATGGTATTGTTATAGTCATGATAAAACAAGGGGACGAGCAGAGTTTGCAGAAAAAGTTATTAACTTTCTAAGGCTAACTGAGGCAGCAAGAGCAGAAAAACACCCTTTTCTAGGTGTGGAGTGTGCAGGGTGAGCACTGGTACTCCATCGCCTTCCAGAGAGCTATGAGTGATTACAGAGGGCTGTCAGAGTATCCATCAAGGACAGGGCCAGGAAGTGAGACAGATCAACCCCAAATCATCATTCCTTTCCCCCTTCCAAATGATTAGACATCAGCATCGTTAATCACCTCCAGGCCAGTGATGAGCATGCATTAAGCCCACTTATGCAGACTGTATTAAGTGTGATTACACATTACACTGCAAGGTTATATGGAATGTATGGATTGATGTATGGCAACACTGAACATCAAGGCACAAGCATTCCTTTGACAGCTACAAGGAATACTTTTTATTCTTTAAATTTTTGAGGTAGGGGCAATTTAATTATAATTGCTTAACACCGGGGCATGCTATCCTCACAAGCCTGGGGAAATACAGCACTCTCATTCTCTCCAGCCCATAACGAGATACACTTTCACTGAGCTGGGAGCTGGGAAGATGAGTCAGAAAGGAGGGAGGGTGTCACCCTGCTCAGTGTTCCCCTGGAAAACTCCACAGCTGGCTCAGGGCTGTGGAGAGCACACCTGAGCTCGCAGGCCCTGGGCAGCTGAGCACCCTTTGGGGTGCCCAGAGGTGCAGAACCCACCCACTGGAAAGGAGAAAAGAGGTAAAAACAACTGACACAGCCTGCAAAGTTTTGCACAGCCTGAGCATGGGTTTTCAGGGAAGCTTTTTGATTTATATTGCTATAATTCTTACAAGTTCATTACTGAATTTGGGGCTTAGATTCTATTTTTTGATATGAACAATAACTTATTTCTTAGCCAGTCTCTCTTGCAGCCAATAACTATTGTGTCTTTTGTAAACTGCAGTCCCCCTTGCTGCCAGTAATATGCGATTTGGGGGAATGATTTAAATGACAAAATGCTTACTTGTAACAACAAAAGAAATGACACAATATAAACTAAGTTTTAATAACTAAAAAGATCTTTAATTAAAATTGCTTTCCATTCAGGGGCTACAGTTTTCTTTAACCAGCTGCCCTATGAAAGTTATTACCTTGAGTTTTCATTTTCCCAGTGCACATCTGCAGAAAAGATTTTATTCTGGTGAATGGAGGGCTGTACAACAGCAAGGACAAAGCTCACTTATACTAACAATGGAGCCAAGGCAAAAGTCATAACCTTCTGCTGTCTTAGGGGAAGCACACTTTTTGAATATAATCTCTCTGATTATGCCTAGTATGCAAAATGCAGTTTTATATCTGCAGCTCAAATAGATTTCAGTATTGCTACTGAATACTAATCACCGATGCAAAAGACGTACAGCTCCCTCAAGGCATTTCAGAAATCTTGATTATTTAATCAGTGCTCTTGATTTATAAGACGAGCTGGTTGATGACTACCAAAATGTGACACACTGGACACTCTCCAGATGGAATGCCAGTTTTCATTTGAGGTTAAAGAGGTAAAACTCTACAAGAGAGGTTTTCCAGTACCCTGGACCAGAGCGTGAGTTATATCAGATGATAAATAAAACCTGGCAGTTTGGCTTGCACATAATATTACAACAGAAACTTCACTGAACTGTCAGTTGTAAAATGAAGTAATCAACTTTCTTTCTGCTTATTCTCCATTTCCATTATGAACTTTTTATTTATTTTATGTCTTCCATCTTAATGTCCTCTTACCTTTTTAAACAGCACTGCTTTACCTTTTTACAAGCATGTAAGTGCTGCCTTTTCATAAGCACTAATTTCCCAACCAGCTGGATGCAAAATTTGAACAGTTTAACTTCTTTTCCCCTTAACTAAATACATACATACATACATATAAATACACACATACATATATATGTATATATGAATTTGAAAATATTTTTGTATCTGCATCTCTATATGGAAACATATGCTTATGTATATATAAAAATAATTTAAAATCCTGCTTTAAAAATGCAGATACAGATACATAAATTACATTAATTTCTGAACAGACTTACTGTCTCAGTTGCTTGGGCTTTGGGAGTCCCATGTCCATTTTAATTGTCAGCAATGATATTCTGTTAAAGAAGGTTTCCATGCCGACCTACCCGCATAACCCCTGCCCAACCCACGAGCAATCGGAAGGTTAAGAGCAATCATGCAAGGCTGACTTGGAGGTTAAAAGCACCCTCACATCCCAGTGCAATCCTCTCGAGCCTTCTAAACCCGAAATGATGAAAATTATAACCAAAACATGGGACCTTGGTGAAAAGTTTGACTATACACAAGCATTAAGATGAGACTGGATGTGGCACTTTAGTGCCATGATCTGTTAATGACAGTGGAGTTGGACCAAAGGTTGGACTTGATGATCTCGGAGGTCTCCTCCAAGCCAGTTGATTCTATGATTCTGTGATTAGAAGTATGAAAAGCCATCATACTGCCATGCTGTAAAGCTACTCATGCTCACAAAACATTGTTTTCATTCCTCATTTTAAAAGGTTTGCTAGGAAATCCGTCAGTCTGTGTTCCAATGGCACAAGGAAAGGAAAGGCAGAGGAGTGTGGGTGGTGCCGTCCCCCCCATCCCCCCCACCGCAGACAGACAGACAGGCAGGCAGGCAGACAGACAGACAGACAGTGTGTGGCAGCTC
This sequence comes from Grallaria varia, assembly GCA_013396735.1. Taxonomy (NCBI): domain Eukaryota; kingdom Metazoa; phylum Chordata; class Aves; order Passeriformes; family Formicariidae; genus Grallaria; species Grallaria varia. The sequence goes on along the minus strand of VWZG01013026.1, from coordinate 1,490,541 downwards.
TGCCCACGTCAGCGGGGCCCAGGCGGCAGCACCCTCTGCCAAACTGCTCCCCGAGCTCCCACAGTGACACTGGCCCCTCCACCGAGGCCCCACATCCAGGTTTTGGCAAAGCTGCAGATTTGCATTCTGTTCCAAAGCCAAAACATTTTAATAATTGCCAGAGTTCACTTATAAAATCTGTGTAGCTTGGGCTTGTGCCCTTTTTTTAATTACATCCTTGTATCTTTCTCTGTACATGTAGGTTTGCATCATGGGAAGCTTTTGAAAGAATATCTCACTCGACTGGACTCGTGGGTAAGACAATCATGGGGCAGTTCAAACAGCCGCATTATTCCATTTTCTGTCAGGAATCCAAAAAATCTGCTTGAAACACAGATGGCTATTTCCCTGTCATCACCCACCTCCTCAGCTGATCTCCTCACCATTGCAACCACGTTCCCTGGAACAGTATTCCCGAGCAGGGAAACTTTAGCACCTTCTTTTTCCAGGGAACAGAGCTACAGGCTGCTAAGTGAGGATGTTTGGATGGTGTCTGTGGATGTGCTGCTGCAGACTGACTACACTGCTGGGTGACACGCCTCGGGCTGTGGGTGCTGCAACAACAATGCCATAAACATACCTACACATACATCGTAGGTCCTCCCAGGCTTTCTGCCAGGAGCACAGCAGGATGAGAAGAGCTTGCAGGGATTATGTCCCCATGTTCCAGCCTTGCATGGCAACAGCCACGCAGCAGGAAAAACTCTGGAGCCAGAACTTGCCTGTGCAGGGGAGGGAAATCATGACCCCCAAAGAGATGGGAAATTCTGTTTACATGGCAAAGGACAGCATTGCCCCCCCAGCCATGTCCTTCCCCCACATCCCACCTAGCCTCACTACATGTAACCGTGTCAGGGGATCAAAGAGCCACATGATTTCATAAAAGGCTCCCTAGTTTGTCAGCCTAGAAAAGGGAGTCCAGAATACTCTCCTGCTGTTCTGTTTCTGCTGTTTGAATTGGGGCAAAAATTCAATTCTCCTTTGCTGGATCTAACTAAGCAAAGTTAAAGGCCGTTCTGGATGCCTCTGAGCCATTAAGGACTTCCTGGATGGAAAGTCCCCCTGCTACATCTCTAGTATAAAGCCACCAGGACATTGACTTCCACCAACCTCTTCACATCCTAGTACAGACACATATTGGGAAATCATATATTTAGTGTTAACCCTTTTACTTCCCTCTTCATTCCTACGTCTGCACCTTCTCAAACTATTTTTTATCTAATAAAAAGAAGCTCAAATAATCTTGGCAAAGCATTTCGTAGGAATCATCTAGTGGATGGGGCTTGTGGTTAACAGAACATTGCACAAGAGGGACAAGAAAAGTAGCCAAATAATTCCATGAGCTTGACACCAGCAGCAGGATGTAGAGGCATTAGCTCAGGACAGGGAGATAACATACTGCAAGAAAATGATTGGACCACTACTTTTAATGTGAGAGTGACCTTATAAGAAAGCTGAAAACATCATTGCTCTTAACTGGCGTTAAACCAACGACAATGCAAATATCTGCATTCACAGAATCCTTCCGTTTCTTTGCTGTACCCCTTCACTGCTGCACCTGACACAAGAGATGCAGGGAACTTGGGTTTGTTCCCAGGTAACAATTCAGTTATGGGAGGAAAGTCCATACAGACTTCCTGTTATTCAGAGAGGCTGGATTTAAATATATTCTCAGCATTTCTGATCCTGAACAAAGAACTTCTTAGATGAGTAAAAAGCTATATCCTAATATTGCCCTGCAAAATCCTGCTTCACAATAATTATCAACAGTAACATCACTACAGATAAACGTTGCTCCTGAAACATTATACACATGTAGGATTATTATTGCAAACAATACTAATTCCTGTTTTTTGGCTATTATGTTGATTCCAGCTTGTGTCCTACACATGTGGGGTATGCTATTTGAATCAGGTAGCAGGAAAACAGACTACTCCTTTCCAGAATTTATATGAGCCGCATATATCATTAAAACCAGAAAGTAGCAATAAATTGACTTTATTAGTGGAAAACTTGCAATTTTTTAGGATTACAAAAGGGCAATAACATCTCAATCTCTGGGAAATTTGAATGTTTCTGAAAAGGTACTGCAATAGATGAATTAAAAGGAGGGAGAGAGAATCTATCTGCTTCCAGACAGATTATTCTGATTTGCAAGGACAGAGAACTGAGACTTTATTCCTTCAATTTACACACACACCTTTGTCAGAACTAATAACCCACTTCAAAGGCAAGAAGTTTCATAGTACTTAATTATGTGGCCTCTGACATATCATGCTGATTGAATTCATATGATCTTATATATTTGGGCATCAAAAGCCCTTTATTTTTTCTTAATTAGAAACATAGATTCCATGCAACTTGCCGAGAAAATAAATTAAATCCATATACATTACCTCTGAGCAATGGCACTGATTGAACTGGGCTGTTTAAATCTCTGCGGTTGGCAGTGCTCATCAGTGAATTTGTTTACAAAGTGGAAAGAATGAGATGCTGTCAAAGAATGAAGAATAAAAGCTAGATTTCTTGGGAAGGAGACATCCGTCTTTTCCTATTTGTAAATGCTGACGAGCAGGGTTTAAGGAGGGCTAATGTCGGCCATTCATCTTAATTAAAGAGTTAATTGCTCGTGTATCCTGATTTGGTTAGCTGATCTTAGGAACATGAAAAGCGTTTGCTTCCATGTATTTTATTGACCACTGTAATGACATCATCAGCACGACTCAGGATTTATTCATGCCTCAGCCTAAACTCGTAACTTTAATAGCCTCCTACATGATAAAACTTTCAAGAGGGAAGGAGTTCTTTAGCATGGTACAGAATACCAAGAGGTCTGTTCAGAACCTGTTAAAATGTCTCAGTACAGCTGTCATTGAAGTATTACTTCAAAGTCTAGAGTCATGAAGATAAGTAAAAAGTAATTTTAAAGACTAGTTCTCAGCAAATGTATATATGGAAATAGCATAAACCATCTAAAAATCACATATCAAATATAAGCAAGAGACTTATTACTATTCAATTTTTCACATCTGTAGTCATAGTCAAGTAAGCACTGACACAAAACAGACAGGTGAGGTTCACAGCACTTTCTAGGGATTAAACACCAAATTGGCTTAGTCATGTGTTTCACAACACAAAGAGGGGAAACTCAGATCTAAAGAAAGACCAGTTAACTAACTAGAAATTCTGTAATGTTTTTCTGTACAATGTCTTTTAACATTTACTGCAATTCCTGATGTTATTTCATAAAGATTCTCCACAAGAATTAAATTAAATTTTACACAAGAGGAAAATGGGAAGTATTAGTGCTTTTTGATTGATCAGCTCTGTGGTACTTAAAAATTAAATAAAAGAATCCATTATAAAGCATAATACATTGTATTCCCTTATCCTGGTAATGAGTCTTCAGAACAGATCTATTTATGTTCTGTTACTTTCATGGGATCAATTCCTATTGCTAATAACACTCATAACTTACACAAAGGGTTGAACCAGCCCCTAAGAAGAACCACACACCACACATAACTCAGCATAACATTGCTGTGAGTTTGGTTACAGTCACAGCGTAGCTCCTGTGCACTCTCCTGAGATATCTAGAAGGCACTGAGAATACTGTGATAAGGTGCTACAGCTCATCTAGTTTTATAGACTTCACTTTGTGGGGTTTTTACGCAGTTTAATTTTCTCAGGCGGCCGGTTCAGAGAGCAGAACTGGCCCCTGTGCCTTCTCTGACAGAAAGATTGTAGTACTGATTGGGTTTCCATGTTTTCTCAGAAGTCCTTCTGTAAAGTATAATAAAATAAAAAAAAATAATATCTGAATGATATGAACACAAAGCTACACTGCCCCTCTCATGGAACAGCAGCAGGAAAGTCCAGGACATAGAACTGAGCATGGACTTGTGTTGCCCAGCACAAGGCAGCCAGAACCAGAGCCAGCCAGCCTGGCACAGCCTGATGCTGCCTCCAAACCCGTGAGCCCTGCTGGGAATTCCATGGGCACAGCACCGAGCCTCAGCAGCTCCCCTCCTGGCCCTCCAGCATGATGCCACGTGGCTCAGGAACACACCTCCAGCCAGCCACGCGTCTCTACAATTACCCAAGGATGTGGCACAGATAAAGGGAACAGCGCTGGGAACCAGGAGGTTTGTTGGCTGTCACCAGCTCTGCAACTGCCCAGCTGGGGAACCTTTAACAAATTCCTTCAGCTCTCTCTGTCCCAGTTACCCCCCAAACCACCAGTATTTCCTTTCAGAGACACTCTGAGATTCACCCACGGGAAGGTGCTGACTGTGAGATAAGCAGTGCTGTGATTCCTGAGCAGTGGGGTTACAGAGGAGAGGACAACGGAGGCTGGATGGGACTTTGGGAAGTTGTCTGTCCCAACCCTGAGTTCAACACGAGGGTTGTTCCAGATTTGAAAGAAGGCAAGGATGGACACTCCATAATCTGTCTGGGCTTCCCACTCCAGTGCTGGACTGCCCTGAGAGCAAAGATTTTTTTCTTTATGTCAAGGCTGTGTGTCCATGGAGAAGGTGTTCATGGCAGCAGAATTTCTCAGTAGAGTGTAGATGTTACTCATCATCTTTCACAGCTCATCTCTAAATAAAAAATCTCTTTAAATTAAAGGTTATTGCAGTTTTACTCCAAGAAAACTACCTGTTCAACCTTTCGTTCATATACTTCAGTCTGTTTAGTGTAGAATCCTTAAAAAGGGTGACGAGAATAAAACTAATAAACTGCTCTGCCTTTTGGGACTCTGTGGAACAGCATTAGCCTGGAGAACATCTTTTACATCAGCCAGGGCACAGTGGCACCCAGACAGTGCTGTACACAGGAATTCTGCCAGCTCCTGAGCTCACCAGCAACCATTCCAGAGCTTTGTAGTAATCAGGGAACCCTTCACACCACGTTGGAGCCCTCAAACCATCCCAAACCTTACTCTTTCAAGATCTTAAACATTCAGGTCAGTCACCTTGGAAATACTTTTAAGCAACTGCAATGTTTTTATTAATTTTAAATCTCTTTTGTGATCTCCAGTTTCTTAGTTTTCTCATGCCTATACATAAACTACAAAGTAATTTCCTAAACACTTAACAGGAAAAAACCTAAAAATGTCCTTGAATGTAGACTTTGGACTACAAGTAGTGACTGACCCTTTTGAAAGCTACTTTACATAACATTACAGTAGAATGTGAATAAAGAGAAAAGTGCAACATTTTGTTGTTCAGTGGAAACACTATGGAAAATGCTGAAATAAAATCTCTAGTGGCTTGTGAAGTAGTTAATTCAGTTGTTTAGCAATAACACCTTTTGATTTGTAAAGCTTCCACAATAATTGAAAATAACCTAAGAAAAGAAAGTTTAAAAAGTTTTCTTTAACTAGCTAAAACCACCTGCTGTAGTTTGAAGAGAGAGTTCTTTGGAGATAACACATTTTTGAATTACGAGTCTGTAATTTTTGCGCACTACATCAGGCAATGACTGGTGCAACTTCTTACAACATTACTGGCTTACTAATAAACATGTGCATGAAGCGGAACAGTGCATACAAGTTATAATTCTTTGGCTGTACCTGGTAACATAAACAGGTCTGATACCATCAGCTGAAGAATTCAGGAATTAAACCCTCCAAAAGACTGATGTGAAGGATTGGACATGCTAAAAGAGATGGTAAAAAGGAGGCTGCTAAGAAATGGAACAACATTCAAGAGAGAAGCAATAGATCCACAAATGGAAATAAACATGACCATGAGAAAATGCTTCATCAACATAAGAGCCACAACGAAGCTGTGAATCTCAAAACAAGCCAAAACTGTTTTTGAACAAAAACAGCATGCTAGGTAGGACTTCAAAGACTCCACTGTAAGAGACAGAAATGAACAACACACAAAATACAAAAGAGAAGAGATTAAAAAAATCCCACTGAATACAAAATTAACTTACTCTCTGTCCCTGCTATTATTGTGTTCACTGAATGACACAGAATCACAGAATCAGCCGGGTTGGAAGAGACCTCCGAGATCATCAAGTCCAACCCTTGATCCAACCCCACTGTGATTCCCAGATCATGGCACTCAGTGCCACATCCAGTCTCATCTTAAAAACCTCCAGGGATGGAGAAACCACCACCTCTCTGGGCAGGCCATTCCAATGCCTGATTACTCTCTCTACAAAATTTCTTCCTAATATCCAACCTAACCCTTCCCTGGCAGAGCTTAAGCCCGTGCCCTCTGGTCCTATTGCTGGTTCCCTGGTACACCCTCCTGTCAGGGAGTTGTAGAGCGTGAGGAGGTCACCCCTGAGCCTCCTCTTCTCCACACCAAACATCCCCAGCTCCCTCAGCCTTTCCTCACAGCACTTGTGTTAACCCTTTGGTGCTGAAATTCACTAAGCAACCAGCTTCGTTAATAAAGCAAATGAGTATTTCAAAAGCATAGTCTGTCTCCAGCCAGCTCCTGAGCCTGCTCCCCACCCCTCCTCCAGCGTCCCCCAGCCCTTCTCCAGTGCCACCACCCCTCCTGCAGTGTCCCCCAGCCCTTCTCCAGTGCCACCACTCCTCTTGCAGTGTCCCCCACC